>JASDQU010026100.1:15311-25537 GCA_032191745.1 Picea mariana | reverse complement strand
ATAATGAAAAAAATAAAAGGAAAAAGGGGAGGAAAATTAGAGGTATGCGCCCCCCCCCCCATGCAAAATAAAATAAGGAAAATGAAAAAATATGGAACCTTCCTCTTCCCCTCATTCTTCAATTTTCATAGTGCATAGGTTGGAGAAGGGTGCTCCATAGCTTTGGTTTAAAGGTAACATAGCAAGGGGTGGGTCATATAGGTCCCCACCAACAACAAAGAACATGTACCCTTAAACCATCTCCTTTGTAAATCATCCAGATATCAATTTGTTGGACCATGTACTCAAACATTGATTCACTTATGCCTATTCAGTTTCTTGCTCTACATATTAAGCATGGTTAATTGTTTGTTTGATTGAATATCAATGTTGGGTTGAGTTTGGAATGCATGGTTAATTATTGGTTTATAGTTTTTGGGTTCAATAAGTGGTTTTCCTGAGAAAATTTGCAAGCAAAAGGGGATTTTAACCTTGCTCGGGCACTAGGCCCAAGCCCCAAGCACTCTTATATATTTGAGTTTACTATGATTTTCTAGGCTCGTGCATGCAAATTTGAGGGGGAGGGGGTTTGAACCATGACCTCCCCCTTATTCCCCCCTCTTCACTCATAATTTCTTCAAAATATCAAAAAAATGGAGGGGGAGGAAGACAAGCGTGCAACCTCCCCCCCATCTCTATGGTTTAAAACCACAAATTGTAAAACAAAAATAAAATTGGGGTGAGCCACCCCTCCTATACCTAGCCACATGCACATAATTTCGCTAAGGCACCATCCCCGGTGGCCCCTTTCTACCCCTCTTCACTAAGATTTGTTCACATGTTGCTCTGCCACCACCTCCACTAAACCAAGAGAATCGGGTTTCGAAATCCCCATCCTTCGTGCCACCATCATCATCGTTCCACCGACTAATTGCAAAGAATGGAAAGGGGTTGTCCTTCCATTTGGGTGGAACCAGTGTCGCCCCTCGAAATTTTTATCGATCAAGTTGTGTTGCAATTTTATTGTATGTTTCTAAATATATAGTAAAAAATTTAATATTCCCCCCAAGGGTCACTATAGATATTATTTACATAACTTCTTCATCCGGAGGTGGATTTTCACCCAAAAATAACCCAAATGACCGAAATAGAGTGTAGAACCTAGATACAGTGGCATAATTCAAAAAAATTTCCCATATTTACAGTAAAACCTTTAGGAGTGTCAGGGACCCCAATTTGGCCTCATAAACAAGTGTTGAAAATGGGGCCTGATTGGAGGCCTCTAGAGCAAAGTTTTTAAAAAATGAAAGAAACCCATTGTAGACATAGGCATGTAGACCTACAGTAGGTTCTTATTTCTAATATTGAGTCCAAAATTCATATTTAATTTCAAATTTTTTCCAGATTATCCCTCCAACCAAAACTTTCCCTTCACCTTTTTGGGGCCATATCTTGATTCTATCTTGCTACAACTTCCCAACTTCAAATAACTCTTCTTTGGATTCACTTTAAAAAAATACATGCTCCCCAATTTTAAATTCCCTGGGTGTCCTACCTTTATTTGCATAACTCTTCTACTTTTCCTGTGTTGCCTTTAGATTCTGCATGATCTTCACCATTTTCTCTTCCATTTCCTTGATCAAATTTGGCCCTGAGTACTATTCTATCTATTAGATTCTCCCAACTAACTAGAGTATCACATATTCTGCCACATAAAGCTTCAAATGGACTCATTTTTAATGAATTTTGATAGTCATTATTGTAGGCAAATTCAACCAAATGCAAGTAGTCCTCTGACTTGGATGGATTATCCATCACATACATTCTCAACATGTCTTCAATCACCTTATTAACTCTCTTTGTTTTCCCATCTGTTTGTGGATGAAAGGCTATACTAAAATTCAAATTTGTGCCAAAAACTTTAAACAATCCCTTCCAAAAGTTTGAAGTAAACTTTGGATATCTATCTAAAACTATTGATTTAGGTACTCCATGCAACCAAACAATCTCTTTCATATAAATTTCTCCTATATTGGCTTCCTTATGATTCAATTTAACCGGAATAAATGAACAGTTCTTGTTAATTTACCCATCTCTACCATTATTGAATCATGTTGTCTCATTGTCTCGAGAAACTTAGTAATAAATTAAATAGTTACCACTTCCCATTTCCACTCTAAAATTGGAAATGGATGTAGAAAACCTATTGTGTGTCTATGCTCAACCTTTACTCTTTGGCATTCCATACACCTGACTATGTAATCAACAACAAGCCTTTTCATTCCTAACCAAAAGTATTGGCTTCTTATTGTTGCAATTGTCTTTTGGTAACGAAGATGTCCAACATATGGAACATTATGCATTTATTTTAATACCAAATTCCTTAATTAATGAGAATTGGGACATACACTCTATTTTTATGTGCAAGTATTCTATCTTCTTCTAGCTTATACTCTTTATATTTCTGATTTACCATTTCTTGTTGTAACCCTTCCCTTACCTATAGGTAATTATCTTATAAGATAACAAATCTAAAATTATATTGTTTAAATATGATTTGCACATGCTAATGGTTGTAGCATGCATTACATGTAACCTCATGTTGAGTGCATAAAAAACCTTGTTCTATTTCTCTTTGATATGTTTATTATCAAAGTCATATTCACTCAAAAATTCCAGCCATATTGTTTTCCTAAAATTTAAGGTTTGTTGTTCACATAAATATTTCAAACCACAGTGGTATATCCTTAACTCAAATTTCTTCCCCATTAAGTAATGTCTCCACATTTTTAATACATGAACTATGACAATGACCTCCAAGTCACGTGTGACATAATTCTTCTCATGCTCCTTAATATTTTTGGACTAATAACAAATCACATATCTATTTTTGAGTAAGAACTCTTTTACATTAATTTTATAAAATTATTAATAAAATAGTTTAAGAAAATATTTTCATACTTTTATATAAAAGTATTTGTACAAATGTATAGGAGTAAGTTAAAAGGTGGAAATTCCCCGTGGTGTGGAGAAATCGGTGAGAGAGTGCATTGTTAAGTAACTCCATAAGTGAAGTCACCAGTTTGAAACCTATGGGGACACCTCAAATCCAACCATGGGGTGAGGCTTGGAAACAATGCAAAACCAATTTAATTTTTTTTTCAAAATTCAAATTTTGAGGGATATTGTTGTTCATGTTTATTTATTAGAATAATTTCACCCATCATTGCACGCATTACAAAAACTAAGGGTGTTAGGTACCATGCTATCTCTCGCAAAGCTCTTCCCATTCTTCTATGAAATTTTTGGATGGAAATTAGATTGATTATCAACTACCTATAAGCTTAAAGGCCCAATGTGATTTGATCTAGAAACCTTTATGAATATAGCACAAAAGAATTTACCAATCAAACTAACCCTTGGACCATAGTATACTCTCCAAAGGTTCCTTTCTACCAAGATGGAATCATCTACGTAGAGAAGGACCTTCATTATTATCCTTTCTAGTTTTACCCCAATTCCCCCCTTTTCATGTACCCATTTCTCTAGTTGGTCGATTTATAACCTAGAGAATGTGGGTGAGAGTGAGAACCCTTGTTCCACTCCTATGTCATTTTGGAGACTCTATTATAAACCTTTATGATAAACAATTATCAGAAAAACAATTATCTGCCAGGCCACTTGTCATCACAAAATCTAATAATTTTCTATACACACATGAGAGGCTGGATGTATGGCACCAACATTGGTGCACATTTTCCCCATAAACAATGTGGTGCTTTTCTGTGAAAGATAGATTCATTAATCAAAGATAAAATATTAAAAAATGACCAAGATTGTTCTGGCCATAAACGTTGAAGGATACTACATGGTACAAAATTGAGTAGGATATAAACCCTGCTCACTTGGAAACTAACCAAGTATGTCTAATGCACTTAGACAAAAATTGCGAGCTATGCCAGATTGGTATCTCCTCAATCTCGTGGTGTGCCAGATACAAATTACAGCTTGTTGAATACAATTGTGAGCTATGCCAGATTAGTAGGTTAGGAATTTAGTTAATGCATTCAAGGCACTGCAGGGAGAATATGCCATGCCAATGAGGTGTGGATCCGACGGATTTGGCAGATCTCATGGGGTGAATAACCATACGAAACAATTGAATGCCGAAGGCGAGGGGACGAGGGGACATGTTACGATAATCAATTATTTTATGGTGAGTGGGTAGCTTACCATGATCGAAAAATGGAGACCCTAGTTGGCCAACACGCATGACATCCACCATGCATGGGATGGCATGGGATGTCCACCATAATCAATAACCATGCAGCAAACTCCCAATCATTAGGTTATTGCATGGTGGATAGCCTCTGCCAAATAAAACACCTAGAGTCTAAGCGTGCCAGAGATTTTAAGATCCAGGGGAAGGATCCACAATTCAAGACGCTTGCTCGACCTCTTGGGTCTTGCGATGATTATGAAATGTATTCGCTCGAGCCGTATTTTTATGCTTCATTTTTCTCTCTTCATTCGTAGGAGTCTCCGCCTCACAAGGATGTGAAAGGATTCAATTTTGGAGCTGAGGTAAGTTTTGGAAGTTCTGAGTAGTGGTTATCTGAGGCCTCGAGACAGAAGAGGAGTTCTAAATGCATTAGGGAGAAGGGAAGAGTTGTCAAAATGGTCATGGGATAGGATATACCTATATATGAGGTGACTCAGTTCGTTGGCAAAATGTTGGTAGGCCACTTCAGTGGCAAGAATGCGGGGGAAACGACTCTTTAGATTTGGATGACGAAGGAATGGAAGCTAGTTTTAGGCTACCTTCTAGAAGCTCATGTTTTACCTAGGGGATGGTACTCCTTTCTCCCCCATATGAAGGAATATTGTAACATGATTTTAAATAGAAGTTGGTCATGGGGGGCGTCGAGACTTTAGCTTGAAGTTTTGGACTGTGGATTTTGATCTAGTCTGTGAAACGGTTTCTCTTATGAAGGTATGGGATATTATGCCCAGGCTACCATTGGATTTCTGGTTGAAGGATGCTCTGGAGGTGATAGGCAACAATTTGGGCCACTTCATGGGACTGGAGCTAAATTGGGCCTCTAAAAAGGACCACAGATGGGCTTCGATCCAATTAGAGGTTGATGTCTGTGATGGTATGGTGGGAAGTATAGACATCATGTTTGTTGACAGAACATGGCACCAAAGAGTCGATTACTGGAAAATCCCCTTTTTGTGCCATGGTTGTTATGAAATAGGCCACATACGTGCTCATTAGGCAATCTTGTTTCCTTTAGCTATTTCCCCTTTCAAAGTTTGGCATGCAAAAAAGATGGTAGGGAGGAAATCCCCAGTAGAAGCGATTTTAGTAGAGAGAAAAGTTGATATGGCCTCCATTGATTCGCGAAGTGTGGCTTCCTCCGGTGTTGCTTCAAGATATTTGGCTCTGCAAACCTTTGTTACAGGTAGGAATTTTGTCGTGGAGGTTGTTGGCATAGGGGCAGACCTAGGGTTCAAAGCTTCAACAACACACCAACAAAACCCTAACTACCATCCCTTTCGACAACACCTGCGAAGCAGGCGAAGTCTCACCCGAGGTAGAGGCAAGGGGGGTTACAGGACTCAGGTGTTTGTAACCAAGATGGGACACAGATTTGTGATTACAACACTTCGTAGGGTACTTAGAACAATATATATTAATTCATTCACATCGCAGATCAAACCCTAAGTACAATTCAACGCAGTAATAATGACAACATATACATTGCACATAGCATCATAAGTCATATCTAACACATTAAACATATACCAAGAACTAAACATTCATGGATCTATCTATCATTCATACAATTCAATGCACTAAGCAAATTCACAACATAAACATTACAACACAACACAAGATTTACGTGGTTCACCGCAGTGTGGGGCTACATCCACCAACAACTTCTTCTTCTTTATTAGTCTTCAATATTTTACATCCATCTTCTCCTATGCACTAAGCCACAGAGCCAAGCTTCACACAGGACATGTGATCTTCACACTAAATGCCAGATCCACCTTCCAAAAATCAGGTCAAGGCACAGATCCAACTTCTCTCTCAAGCATGGAGCCTTACATACATGTTATGTTGCACAAAGCAACTCAGAACTACTTGTCTCTTGCACTTATCCACTTATGCACTTAGTTACATACTACATCGCTTGCACTAAGCACACCCACACACACACCACTTCTACATTACATTCCTTCCTATATATACTTTTACGTCCCTTACAACAAGGCCTAATCATGGGTAAACCCATGGGCTGACATCCCAAAACCATAATACAAAAACCCTAATGAACCCCTTGTTGGGTCCACAAAATAAGTGAGATCCCGCGATCTCAGCTCCGCTTGGGAGATCCATCTTCAACCAGCCTGTCGAAGTCCAAAGGAGGTCAAACCTGACCAATGTTTCCTCAAAACTTGGTCGAGTGCCAACAGGCCCCCAACAGTCACCTGTGACTCGTCCTGAGTCACTCAGATCTGGGAAACATTGCTTTGAAGGCCTCGACCTTAGCTCGAGCTTCCTCGACCTGTTGCTTCGCCTGAGCCTCCTTAATGTGTTGTGCCAGGGAATGGTCTGAAGCCTTCCCTAGGTAGAACTGTTGAGGGTCGGGTCCATGCATGCTCAGTTCCATGATCTGGTGGATCAGCATCGGATCCACAGTAATGTGCATGTCGAGCCACAGGTATCCTTCGTGATAGCATGACAAGAGGAGTTTAATGCAAGCGTTAACCTCCTAATGTCGGCCAAAGCGAGGAATATTCATGACATTCAATATCATGGACTATGCAATCTCCTTTATCCACGATTGGGAGACTATGTGAGGCTTCTTCCCAGTCGTCTTCATTGGGTATCTATGCGGTGCGAGCATCGCGTAGTTATTTTTGTCTCTGAGGTTGAAATCATTGTTCTCCAGAGATGGGATCTGTCCCAACTGGATTCCAACCACGCTTATCCCCTTTGAGATGTACGCAATGATCAATGTCTACTTGAAGTCCCATGGGATGCTATCGTGGTTGACCACGCCAGCCAAAATCAGGCAAGACTGATGGGATCTTCTTTGCGTTAGCCAGATTGTCGTGGTGCTTGCTTCGCTTCTTAGGATTGGGGTTGACACGACCCAAACAACATCCAGTCGAGGGGGAATACTGCAATCCCCTGGTCGACGACACTTGTATTCCTTCAGACATGGCTTTATCAGCCATAAACTTCTTCAAAACTTCTTCAACGGACTTCTCTAGCTCAGTGCGCTCAACTGACATTCTCACTGTTACCAAATAAGTCGGGGTAGGTGAACGGATAGTGGGGTAAACAATAGATGGTGAGGTCTGATAGCACAACTCGGCACACACAACCACTTCGTTTCTTGTCTCAGATAATCACGGGTAGCAAAAAGTGGTCCTGACGCATCGTCCGACGGGTTAAGTAAGAAAGTGTCGTAACGGATTCCTCCAACGGACAGGAATGCCTCAATCAATGTGAATCTGTCTGTTATAGCGCGGTCTCAACGTTTAATGACAATCAATCCACCCATAAATGTGTTTCCTACTCGTTTTGGAGCGTCTTTCTAACGGTAGGGGTGCCTGTAACAGTCATATAGCTTCGCTAGGGCAAAGTCCCCTTCTGCATGGTTCTGTTGTTCAGGCAAGGTTCAGAGCCTGCAAACCTACCTCCTGCGAAGTTCCAACCTGTGAAATCTTCCATCTATTCTCTGTAACTTCTTGTAGCTTTTCCAACTTGGTTTTCTTCTTGCTGAGCTTCCTTGCCTTCTTTCCTGTGATCTGAGTCTCTGGATTCCTCTTTCTATTCTTATTCTTATCTTCTTCTATCGTAGTCACTTCGCACTACTGATGCACTCTCAAAGGGTTCGAAGTTAATATCCCTTCCTTGTTGATTTATGGGTGGATATACTTTCTTCTTGCATGGATAGGTCCTTCAAGCCTTCTTGCGCTCTTA
The DNA here is from genome assembly GCA_032191745.1 of Picea mariana. Classification (NCBI taxonomy): domain Eukaryota; kingdom Viridiplantae; phylum Streptophyta; class Pinopsida; order Pinales; family Pinaceae; genus Picea; species Picea mariana. The sequence continues at coordinate 17,556 of JASDQU010026100.1, read as the reverse complement.
CAACTAATTCTCTTGCCTTATGCTACTTCGACTTATCCTCTCGTTCTTCTATCATTCGATCTACTTTTCTAGCTATGAAATCCCTTAGTTCTTGCTTTTTCTTTTATGTAGCTTCTTCCTCTGATTTCCTTATGATCTGATATTTCTCAATCCAAGTTTTTCCTAACAAAAGAGGGAATGGGGCGTTGTTCTCAACAAATTTAATAACTTCAAATTCCTATTATGTCGATGTTCCATGGATGATAACAAGTACATTAGCAAATCTTCCACACAGGGTTATCATCTTTCCTTTAAATAAACCTATTATTCCCAATGAAGGTACCACAATAGGCTTTCCCAAAATTTCCCAAGTGCTTTCTAGCATAATATTCACTTGTGTTTCCTCATCCAAGGTACAGTCTATGTCAAAATCTCCTATTCTTGTATCTATGCGCTATTTTTCTTTCATGATCTCGAATAAACTGACATCTTTGTGATCATCCATTACTTCTTTTAACTGTACTAATGTAGTCTGAACTTTCTCTGGTTCTTTCTCTTGATGGTTCTTTAACATGCCCTTATTCTCTTGATAGTTTTCTTGTCCCATATTCATCGTTTCAACTTTAGCAATCATCCTTGGACAATCCTCAACCTCATGACCAACAATTTTACAATAATGACAAATAGGAACTACACGAGGGCATTCTTTAGCAAGATGTCGTGGTCTTTTGCAGTTATAACATAGTGTCAATCCTCTCTTTCTCTTAAATGTTCCCCAACCTTTCCTGTACTGCGCACTAGGATTACAGTGTTGAGCCTGTAATCTGCAAAAATTCTTTCTAGGTTCCTGCATCCATTCATTAGTCCAAAAATTCTTTCTATGCATAGGAATAACGTATGTTTCTCTAGTTCTATCAATTTTATTCAGATCAACTATTTCTTCTAACTGTACCCTAGCTTTCAGACTAGGACATAATCTATCAAACATACCTAGATTCATTCTTTCGAAACAAAAAATTCCACTTATCTTACTCTATCCAAGCACAAAGACTTACCTCTTTCAAGATCTTACCTCAGATCGGGTTTCTTTCTTAGCACAGAGTTTCACAAGTCAAGTAGAGTACTGCGCACTACAGCAATAGATCTATGCACAAAGCTTCTCTTTTCTTTACTTCAGTTCCCAGCAATCACAGTTTCAGGTCCTGGCAACGAAACCATTTGTAGGAATAGGGGCAGACCCAGGGTTCAACGCTTCAACAACGCACCAACAAAACCCTAACTACCGGCCCTTTCGGCAACACCTATGAAGCAGGTGAAGTCTCACCTGAGGTAGAGGCGGGGGGGTTACAAGACTCAAGTGTCTGTAACCAAGATGGGACACAGATATGTGATTACAACACTTCATAGGGTACTTAGGAACAATATAGATTAATTCATTCACATTGCAGATCAAACCCTAAGTATAGTTCAACACAATAATAATGACAACATATACATCACACTTAGCATCATAAGTCAGATCTAACACATTCAACATATACTAAGAATTAAACATTCATGGATCTATCTATCATTCATAACATTGAACGCACTAAGAAAATTCACAGCATAAACATTACAGCACAACACAAGATTTACGTGGTTCACCCCAGTGCAGGGCTACGTCCACCAACGACTTCTTCTTCTTTATTAGTCTTCAATCTCTTACATCCATCTGCTCCTATGCACTAAGCCACAGAGCCAAGCTTCACACAGGATAGGTTATCTTCACACTAAGCGCCAGATCCACCTTACCAAAATCAGGTCAAGGCACAGAGCCAACTTCTCTCTCAAGCACAGAGCCTTAAATACATATTATGTTGCACAAAGCAACTCAGAACTACTTGCCTCTTGCACTTAGCCGCTTATGCACTTAGCTACATACTACATTTCTTGCACTAAGCACACCCACACACACACCACTTCTACATTACATTATTTCCTATATATACTTTTACAGCCCTTACAACAAGGCCTAATCATGGGTAAACCCATGGGCCGACATCCCAAAACCCTAATACAAAAACCCTAATGAACCCTTTGTTGGGTACACAAAATAAGTGATATCCCGTGATCTCAGCTCCGCATGGGCACTCCATCTTCGACCAGTATGTTAAAGTCCAAAAGAGGTCAAACTCGACCAATGTTTCCTCAAAACTTGGTCGAGGGCCAACATAGGTACTTGTTCAAGATTCTTCTCATTTTTCGTCAATGAAAGATTCAATTA
>JASDQU010026100.1:4221-15109 GCA_032191745.1 Picea mariana | reverse complement strand
TTTCTTGCTCTGCATATTAAGCATGGTTAATTGTTTGTTTGATTGAATATCAATGTTGGGTTGAGTTTGGAATGCATCGTTAATTACTGGTTTATAGTTTTTGGGTTCAATCAGTGGTTTTCCTGAGCAAATATGCAAGCAAAAGGGGATTTTAACCTTGCTCGGGCACTAGGCCCAAGCCCCAAGCACTCTTATATCTTTGAGTTTACTATGATTTTCCAGGCCCATGCAAGCAAATTTGAGGGGGAGGGGGTTTGAACCCTAACCTCCCCCTTATTCCCCTCTCTTCACTCATAAATTCTTCAAAATATAAAAAAAATGGAGGGGGAGGAAGACAAGCGTGCAACCTCCCCCCCATCTATATGGTTTAAAACCCACAAATTGTAAAACAAAAATAAAATTGGGGCGAGCCACCCCTCCTATACCTAGCCACATGCACATAATTTCTCTAGGGCACCATCCCTTATGGCCCCTTTCTACCCCTCTTCACTAAGATTTTTTCGCATGTTGCTCTGCCACCACCTCCACTAAACCAAGAGAAGCAGGTTTCAAATTCCCCATCTTTCGTGCCACCATCATCATCGTTCCACCAACTAATTGCAAAGAATGGAAAGGGGTTTTCCTTCCATTTGGGTGGAACCAGTGTCGCCCCTCAAAAGTTTTATCGATCAAGTTGTGTTGCAATTTTATTTTTTTTATATGCTATGATTAACGTCCATGGGAGGGGGGTGTATGTATGTATGCATGTATGTATGTATGTATGTTTCTAAATATATAGTAAAAAATTTAATATCCCCCCCAAGGGTCACTAGAGATATTATTTACATAACTTCTTCATCCGGAGGTGGATTTTCACCCAAAAATAACCCAAATGACCGAAATAGAGTGTAGAACCTAGATACAGTGGCATAATTCAAAAAATCGTCCCATATTTACAATAAAACCTTTAGGAGTGTCAGGGACCCCAATTTGGCTTCATAAACAAGTGTTGAAAACGGGGCCTGATTAGAGGCCTCTAGAGCAAAGTTTTTGAAAAATGAAAGAAACCCATTGTAGACATAGGCATGTAGACCTCTAGTAGGTTGTTATTTCTAATATTGAGTCCAAAATTCATATTTAATTTCAAAAATTTTCCAGATTATCCCTCCAACCAAAACTTTCCCTTCACCTTTTTGGGGCCATATCTTGATTCTATCTTGCTACAACTTCCCAACTTCAAATAACTCTTCTTTGGATTCACTTTAAAAAATACATGCTCCCAAATTTTAAATTCCCTGGGTGTCCTGCCTTTATCTGCATAACTCTTCTACTTTTCCTCTGTTGCCTTTAGATTCTGCATGATCTTCACCATTTTCTCTTCCATTTCCTTTAGCAAATTTGGCCCCGAGTACTATTCTATCTATTAGATTCTCCCAACTAACTAGAGTATCACATATTCTGCCACATAAAGCTTCAAATGGACTCATTTTTAATGAATTTTGATAGTCATTATTGTAGGCAAATTCAACCAAATGCAAGTAGTCCTCTAACTTGGATGGATTATCCATCACATACATTCTCAACATGTCTTCAATCACCTTATTAACTCTCTTTGTTTTCCCATCTGTTTGTGGATGATAGGCTATACTAAAATTCAAATTTGTGCCAAAAACTTTAAACAATCCCTTCCAAAAGTTTGAAGTAAACTTTGGATATCTATCTAAAACTATTGATTTAGGTACTCCATGCAACCAAACAATCTCTTTCATATAAATTTCTCCTATATTGGCTTCCTTATGACTCAATTTAAAAAGAATAAATGAACAGTTCTTGTTAATTTACCCATCTCTACCATTATTGAATCATGTTGTCTCATTGTCTTGGGAAACTTAGTAATAAATTAAATAGTTACCACTTCCCATTTCCACTCTAGAATTGGAAATGGATGTAGAAAACCTATTGTGTGTCTATGCTCAACCTTTACTCTTTGGCATTCCATACACCTGGCTATGTAATCAACAACAAGCCTTTTCATTCCTAACCAAAAGTATTGGCTTCTTATTGTTGCAATTGTCTTTTGGTAACAAAGATGTCCAACATATGGAACATTATGCATTTATTTTAATACCAACTTCCTTAATTAATGAGAATTGGGACATACACTCTATTTTTATGTGCAAGTATTCTATCTTCTTCTAGCTTATACTCTTTATATTTCTAATTTACCATTTCTTGTTGTAACCCTTCCCTTACCTATAGGTAATTATCTTCTAAGATAATAAATTCTAAAATTATATTCTTTAAATATGATTTGCATATGCTAATGGTTGTAGCATGCATTACATGTAACCTCATGTTGAGTGCATCAAAAACCTTGTTCTATTTCTCTTTGATATGTTTATTATCAAAGTCATATTCACTCAAAAATTCCAGCCATATTGTTTTCCTAAAATTTAAGGTTTGTTGTTCACATAAATATTTCAAACCACAGTGGTATATCCTTAACTCAAATTTCTTCCCCATTAAGTAATGTMTCCACATTTTTAATRCATGAACTATGACAAYGACCTCCAAGTCAYGTGTGACATAATTMTTCTCATGCTCCTTAATATTTTTGGACTAATAACAAATCACATATCYATTTTTGAGTAAGAACTCTTTTACATTAATTTTATAAAATTATTAATAAAATAGTTTAAGAAAATATTTTCATACTTTTATATAAAAGTATTTGYACAAATGTATAGGAGTAAGTTAAAAGGTGGAAAKTCCYCGKGGTGTGGAGAAATCGGTGAGAGAGTGCATTGTTAAGKAACTCCATAAGTGAAGTCACCRGTTTGAAACCTATGGGGACACCTCAAATCCARCCATGGGGTGAGGCTTGGAAACAATGCAAAACCAATTTAAWTTTTTTTTCAAAATTCAAATTTTGAGGGATATTGTTGTTCATGTTTATTTATTAGAATAATTTCACCCATCATTGCACGCATTACAAAAGCTAAGGGTGTTAGGTACCATGCTATCTCTCACAAAGCTCTTCCCATTCTTCTATGAAATTTTTGGATGGAAATTAGATTGATTATCAACTACCTATAAGCTTAAAGGCCCAATGTGATTTGATCTAGAAACATTTATGAATATAGCACAAAAGAATTTACCAATCAAACTAACCCTTGGACCATATTATACTCTCCAAAGGTTCCTTTCTACCAAGATGGCATCATCTACGTAGAGAAGGACCTTCATTATTATCCTTTCTAGTTTTACCCCAATTCCCCCCTTTTCATGTACCCATTTCTCTAGTTGGTCGATTTATAACCTAGAGAATGTGGGTGAGAGTGAGCACCCTTGTTCCACTCCTATGTCATTTTGGAGACTCTATGATAAACCTTTGTGGATTCTTTATCTTGTGATTGCTACCTTCACAAATCCAAAGTCTCCTATGATGCTAGGGATAATATCAATGGTACGGGATAAATCTTGTTAAAAAATTTCAGTAAATTCCAATCGCATTTGTATTAATAGTCACGGTGTTATTAAATTCTCCTGATTGTTTTCCATTGTAAAGGCGTGTGTGGATATGAGACCTATGAAACAAGTCTAACAATTCATGGAGGGATGGTCACAACAAGCGCAAGTGCCAACATATACCAAGAATGCATAGGATGCGGCGCGTGCTACCGGTCATGAAATTATCAAAAAATTGATTTTCCTTATAGGATTGTCATGGCTTAAAACTAAATTCTAATTCTAATTTTGATTTCTTCTTGTATATTAATAACAAAGGTTTGATTCAGATAAGATGCACAAATCCAAGCGTTTGCACCAAATCAGGAGTGAAAGTTTTGGTTACAGACTTCACCAAAAAAATTCGGATGGATTCCGTTTAGAGTCCTTGAAAAGTAATCCATGGTACCCTTGCATCTTTTCTGGACTGAGCATTTTATTGAAAAACATTTGAGGGACATATTCATAGTGATATTCCTTAAACTCTACAAGAAATTAAAAATGAATATCAAGAGCCCAACCCAACTAAACAATCACTACATAGTACATTATTTTGTGGATTAGTCAAAGAAACAAATATAGTACATTATTTTCTACCTTCAATTTTTTTTGGAAGATTTAAAAAAAATCCAAACATTACATAAATTTAAAAATAACAAACTAAAAGATACAAATAGATTTTTAAATGTATTTCATAAAATACAAAAATTGATAATTTATTAGATTTATATAATTATTTAAATATAATATATAAAATCTACAATAGAAAGAATCAAAATGAAGGAATTTGATAAACACCATATGAATACAACCAAGTTCCAACACACACAGAAAAACAATTATCCCATACAACCATAATACGAATCTGCCAGGCCACTTGTCATCACAAAATCTAATAATTTTCTATACACACATGAGAGGCTAGATGTATGGCACCAGCATTGGTGCACATTTTCCCCATAAACAATGTGGTGCTTTTTCTGTGAAAGATAGATTCATTAATCAAAGATAAAATATTAAAAAATGACCAGGATTGTTCTGGCCATAAACGTTGAAGGCTACTACATGGTGTAAAATTGAGTAGGATATAAACACTGCTCACTTGGAAACTAACCAAGTATGTCCAATACACTTAGACGAAAATTGTGAGCTATGATAGATTGGTATCTCCTCAATCTCGTGGTGTGGAAGATACAAATTACATCTTGCAGAATACAATTGTGAGCTTTCCAGATTGGTAGGTTAGGAATTTAGTTAATGCATTCAAGGCACTGCAGGGCGAATCTGCCATGCCAACGAGGAGTGGATCCGACGGATTTGGCAGATCTCATGGGGTGAATAACCATATGAAACAATTGAATGCCGAAGGCAAGGGGAAGAGGGGACATGTTACGATAATCAATTGTTTTATGGTGAGTGGGTAGCTTACCATGATCGGAAAACGGATACCCTGGTTGGCCAACACGCATGACATCCACCATGCATGGGATGGCATGGGATATCCACCATAATCAATAACCATGAAGCAAACTCCCAATCATTGGGTTATTGCATGGTGGATAGCCTCTGCCACATAAAACACCTAGAGTCTAAGTGTGCCAGAGATTGTAAGATCCAGGGGAAGGATCCATAATTCAAGACGCTTTCTCGACCTCTTGGGTCTTGCGATGATTATGAAATGTATTCCCTCGAGCCGTATTTTTATGCTTCATTGTTCTCTCTTCATTCGTAGGAGTCTCCCCCTCACAAGGATGTGAAAGGATTCAATTCTGGAGCCGAGGTAAGTTTTGGAAGTTCTGAGTAGTGGTTATCTAAGGCCCCGAGACAGAAGAGGAGTTCTAAATGCATTGGGGAGAAGGGCAGAGTTGTCAAAATGGTCATGGGACAGGATATACCTATATATGAGGTGACTCTGTTCGTTGGCAGAATGTTGGTAGGTCGCTTCAGTGGCAAGAATGCCGGGGAAACGACTCTTCAGATTTGGATGATGAAGGAATGGAAGCTAGTTTTAGGCTACCTTCTAGAAGCTCATGTTTTACCTAGGGGATGGTACTCCTTTCTCCTCCATACAAAGGAATATTGTAACATGATTTTAAATAGAAGTTGGTCATGGGGGGCGTCAAGACTTTAGCTTGAAGTTTTGGACTGTGGATTTTGATCCAGTCTATGAAACAGTTTCTCTTATGAAGGTATGGGATATTCTTCCTGGGCTACCATTGAATTTCTGGTTGAAGGATGCTCTGGAGGTGATAGGAAACAATTTGGGCCACTTCATGGGACTGGAGCTAAATTGGGCCTCTAAAAAGGACCACATATGGGCTTGGATCCAATTAGAGGTTGATGTCTGTGATGGTCTGGTGGGAAGTATAGACATCATGTTTGGTGACAGAACATGGCACCAAAGAGTCAATTACTGGAAAATCCCCTTTCGGTGCCATGGTTGTCATGAAATAGGCCACATACGAGCTCATTAGGCAAACTTGTTTCCTTTAGCTATTTCCCCTTTCAAATTTTGTCATGCAAAAAAGATGGTAGGGAGGCAAGCCACGGTAGAAGTGATTTTAGTAGAGAGAAAAGTTGATATGGCCTCCATTGATTCGCGAAGTGTGGCTTCCTCCGATGTTGCTTCAAGATATTTGGCTCTGCAAACCTCTGTTACAGGTAGGAATTTTTTCATGGAGGTTGTTGGCACAGGGGCAGACCCAGGGTTCAAAGCTTCAACAACACACCAACAAAACCCTAACTACCGACCCTTTTGGAAACACCTGCGAAGTAGGCGAAGTCTCACCTGAGGTAGAGGCAAGGGGGGTTACATGAATCAGGTGTTTGTAACCAAGATGGGACACATATTTGTGATTACAACACTTCGCAGGGTACTTAGGAACAATATATATTAATTCATTCACATCGCAGATCAAACCCTAAGTACAGTTCAGCGCAGTAATAAGGACAACATATACATCGCACTTAGCATCATAAGTCAGATCTAACACATTAAACATATACCAAGTATTAAACATTCATGGATCTATCTATCATTCATAACATTCAATGCACTAAGCAAATTCACAACATAAACATTACAACAAAACACAAGATTTACGTGGTTCACCCCAGTGTGGGGCTATGTCCACCAACAACTTCTTCTTCTTTATTAGTCTTCAATCTCTTACATCCATCTGCTCTTGTGCACTAAGCCACAGAGCCAAGCTTCACATAGGACATGTGATTTTCGCACTAAGTTCCAGATCCACCTTCCAAAAATCAGGTCAAGGCACAGATCCAACTTCTCTCTCAAGCACGGAGCCTTACATACATGTTATGTTGCACAAAGCAACTCAGAACTACTTGCCTCTTGCACTTATCCACTTATGCACTTAGTTACATACTACATCACTTGCACTAAGCACACCCACACACACCGCTTCTACATTGCATTCCTTCATATATATATACTTTTACCTCCCTTACAACAAGGCCTAATCATGGGTAAACCCATGGGCCGACATCCCAAAGCCCTAATGAACCCCTTGTTGGGTCCACAAAATAAGTGATATCTCGCGATCTCAGCTCCGCTTGGGCGATCCATCTTCGACCAGCTTGTTGAAGTCCAAAGGAGGTCAAACCTGACCAATGTTTCCTCAAAAATTGGTCGAGGGCTAATAGGCCCCCAACACTCACCTGTGACTCGTCTCGAGTCACTCATATCTAGGAAACACTGCTTTGAAGGCCTCGAGCTTAGTTTGAGCTGCCTCGACCTGTTGCTTCACCTAAGCCTCCTTAATGTGTTGTGCCAGGGAACAGTCTGAAGCATTCCCTGGGTATAACTGCTGAGGGTCGGGTCCATGCATGCTCAGTCCCATGATCCAGTGGATCAACATCGGATCCACAATAATGTGCATGTCGAGCCATAGGTATCCTTCGTGATAGCACGACAAGAGGAGTTTAATGCAAGAGTTAAACTCTTGATGTCGGCCAAAGCGAAGAATATTCATGACATTCAATATCGTGGACTGTGCGATCTCCTTTATCCACGACTGGGAGACTATGTGAGGCTTCTTCCCAAACGTCTTCATTGGGTATCTATGCAGTGCAAGCATCGCGTAGTTATTTCTATCTCCGAGGTTGAAATCACTGTTCTTCAGAGATGGGATATGTCCCAACTGGATTCCAACCACGCTTATCCCCTTTGAGATGTATGCAATGATCAATGTCTACTTAAAGTCCCGTGGGATGCTATCGCAGTTGACCACGCCAGCCAAGGGCAGGATATAATCAGGCAAGACCGACGAGATCTGCTTTGCGTTAGCCAGATTGTCGCGGTGCTTGCTCTGCTTCTTAGTAGTGGGGTTGACACAGCTTGAACAACGTCCAGTCAAGGGGGAAGCCTGTAGTCCCCTGGTCGACGACGCCTATATTCCTTCAAACATGGCTTTATCAACCATAAACTTCTTCAAAACTTCTTCAATGGACTTCTCTAGCTCAGTGCGCTCGACCAACATTCTCATTGTTACCAAATAAGTCGAGGTAGGTGAACGGATAGTGGGGTAAACAACAGATGGTGAGGTCTGATAGAACAGATCGACACACACAACCACTTTGTTTCTTGTCTCAGTTAATCATGGGTAGCAAAAAGTGGTCCCGGCACAACGTCCGACGGGTTAAGTAAGCAAGTGTCGTAACAGATTCCTCCAACGGACAGGAATGCCTCAATCAATGTGAATCTGTCCGTTATAGCGCAGTCTCAACGTCTATCGACGATCTATCTGCCCATAAATGTGTTTCCTAGTCGTTCTGGAGCGTCTTTCTAACGATAGGGGCGCCTCTAACGATCATATAGCTTCACCAGGGCGAAGTCCCCTTCTGCACGGTTATGTTGTTTCGGCGAGGTTCAGAGCCTGCAAACCTACCTCCTGCGAAGTTCCAATATGTGAAATCTTCCATCTATTCTCCGTAACTTCTTGTAGCTTTTCCAAATTGGCTTTCTTCTTACTGAGCTTCCTTGCCTTCTTTCCTGTGATCTGAGTCTCTGGATTCCTCTTTCTATTCTTATTCTTATCTTCTCCTATCGTAGTGACGTTTCCCTGTTGATGTACTCTCAAAGAGTTCAAAGTTAATATCCCTTCCCTTGTTGATTCCTGGGTGGATATACTTTCTTCTTGCATGGATAGGTCCTTCAAGCCTTCTTGTGCTCTTACAGCTAATTATCTTGGCTTCTGCTACTTCGACTTATCCTCTCGTTCTTCTATCATTCGATCTACTTTTCTAGCTATGAAGTCCCTTAGTTCTTGCTTTTTCTTTTCTGTAGCTTCTTCCTCTGATTTCCTTATGATCTAATCTTTCTCAATCCAAGTTTTTCCTAACAAAAGAGGGAATGGGACGTTGTTCTCAACAAATTTAATAACTTCAAATTCCTCTTCTGTCAATGTTCCATGGATGATAACAAGTACATTAGCAAATCTTCCACACAAGGTTATCATCTTTCCTTTAAATAAACCTATTATTCCCAATGAAGGTACCACAATAGGCTTTCCTAAAATTTCCCAAGTGCTTTCTGGAATAAAATTCACTTGTGTTTCCTCATCCAAGGTACAGTCTATGCTGAAATCTCCTATCCTTGTATCTGTGCGCTATTTTTCTTTCATGATCTCGGATAAACTGACATCTTTGTGATCATCCATTACTTCTTTTAATTGTACTAATGTAGTCTGAACTTTCTCTAGTTCTTTCTCTTGATGGTTCTTTAACATGCCCTTATTCTCTTGATAGTTTTCTTGTCCCATATTCATCCTTTCAACTTTAGCAATCATCCTTGGGCAATCCTCAACCTCATGACCAACAATTTTACAATAACAACAAATAGGACCTATACGAGGGCATTCCTTAGCAAGATGTCGTGGTCTTTTGCAGTTATAACATAGTGTCAATCCTCTCTTTCTCTTAAATGTTCCCCAACCTTTCCTGTACTGCACTAGGATTACAGTGTTGAGCCTGTAATTTGCAAAAAATCTTTCTAGGTTCCTGCATCCATTCATTAGTCCAAAAATTCTTTCTATGCATAGGAATAACATATCTTTCTCTAGTTCTATCAATTTTATTCAAATCAACTATTTCTTCTAACTGTACCCTAGCTTTCAAACTAGGACATAATCTATCAAACATACCTAGATTCATTCTTTCAAAACAAAAAATTCCACTTATCTTACTCTATCCAAGCACAAAGCTTTACCTCTTTCAAGATCTTACCTCAGATCGGGTTTCTTTCTTAGCACAAAGCTTCGCAAGTCAAGTAGAGTATTGTGCACTACAGCAGCAGATCTACGCACAAAGCTTCTCTTTTCTTTACTTTAGTTCCCAGCAATCACAGTTTCAGGTCCTGGCAACAGAACCATTTGTAGGCACAGGGGTGGATCCAGGGTTCAACGCTTCAACAACGCACCAACAAAACACTAACTACCAGCCCTTTTAGCAACACCTACGAAGTAGATGAAGTCTCACCCGAGGTAGAGGTAGGGGGGGTTACAAGACTCAGGCGTCTGTAACCAAGTTGGGACACATATATGTGATTACAACACTTTGTAGGGTACTTAGGAACAATATAGATTAATTCATTCACATTGCAGATCAAACCCTAAGTATAGTTCAGCACAGTAATAATGACAACATATACATCACACTTAGCATCATAAGTCAAATCTAACACATTCAACATATACCAAGCATTAAACATTCATGGATCTATCTATCATTCATAACATTCAACGCACTAAGAAAATTCAAATCATAAACATTACAGCACAACACAAGATTTATGTGGTTCACCCCAGTGCGAGGCTACGTCCACCAATGATTTCTTCTTCTTTATTAGTCTTCAATGTCTTACATCCATCCACTCCTATGCACTAAGCCACAGATCCAAGCTTCACACAGGATAGGTGATCTTCACACTAAGCACCAGATCCACCTTCCCAAAATCAGGTCAAGGCACAAAGCCAACTTCTCTCTCAAGCACGGAGCCTTAAATACATATTCTATTGCACAAAGCAACTCAGAACTACTTGCCTCTTGCACTTAGCCACTTATGCACTTAGTTACATACTACATTTCTTGCACTAAGCACACCCACACACACACCACTTCTACATTACATTCCTTCCTATATATACTTTTACATCCCTTACAACAAGGCCTAATCATGGGTAAACCCATGGGCCGACATCCCAAAACCCTAATACAAAAACCCTAATGAACCCCTTGTTGTGTACACAAAATAAGTGATATCCATTGATCTCAGCTCTACATGGGCACTCCATCTTCGACCAGCCTGTCGAAGTCCAAAAGAGGTCAAACTCGACCAATGTTTCCTCAAAACTTGGTCGAGGGCCAACATAGGTACTTGTTC
>JASDQU010026099.1:15964-29819 GCA_032191745.1 Picea mariana | reverse complement strand
ACTCAGAACAATATATTTTTAATACATTTTGAATTGCGAAATCCTGATTCCTGATTTCCCGAAAGAAGTGAAAGTTAGTCTTAATCCTGATTAATTAATTTAAAACTAATCCCATCACAATTTTGGGATTTGGGGTTTAGTGGTGACATACCTCATGTAACCACGATCCCCGAAAACCCAAAGCGTGAAGTCACGACTCAATACCAAAATTTAAAGAGAACTAACTTCATTTTAAAAATACATTTAATGGTAATTAAACTTCTTAAGTACTTTCTTTTCAACCTCCATCAAAAGAAGTTTTTTTAATGTTGATTTTAGAATTGCCAAAATACGACCACATTAATAACGGATAAATCATGATTTATGTGACACAAATGTGTATCTCAGAAATATTCTACACATTAAAGGTATTAAATTCTTGACAACTGCATCAGTACTTTCACCATAAAATGAGTTAAAAGAAAACTAGATGTCTATGTTTTGAAACTTATTCTCGCTTTTTCTATCAGAAGTAGGATAATACAGTCAAGCTTTCACACCTCTCTTCTATGACAAGTTTTCATTCTAATACAAAAGTCATGGTACCAAAGAAGGGACCCAAGAAGAGTGAAGATACAACTGATTTTTCCATCCCAGAGGGAGATGTCATATCAGACACCACAGCACATGCTATCGACTCAATTAAATCATGGAGACAAATTTATGAAAATCTTGCCTGCGAGATGAAAAATTCCCCTAGTGATTCCGAGAATCACCTTTCGGACATAGTTGAATCAGAACTGCACAAAATTGCAACACGCCAACAACTCATGGCATAGAATGACATGATCAGTTGGGATTTGGACAAGGTTGATATTTTAACGAGAAACATTTTAAATGATCAAGGAAGCATTATTGGTTCATTCAAACCAAAACATATCCAGGTTATGTAAAAACTCTCACCCAATCCAGATTTCATTTACAATGCTGAATTCATAGCTGAATTCCAGAGAAAGGAATGCACTGAGGCAGACCAAACTTACCCTGATTTAATCAAAGGTTGGTGGATATGTCCATCAAAATTTAGGGGCGATACCCACAGAATTTATGCCACAGCCTCTTTGAATGAGTACATGGTTTATGTAGCCATGAGGCTATTCAGACTCTTCGACAAAAGGAATCCTTGTCATTTCCCCGCAGAATGGGTGCCCTTTTTAGAAGATGAATCAGAAGGATATAGTTTCAACTGGGACAAGATTTTATCTGATAATATAACCAAAGAGATTTTGGATTACAAAGTTGCAAGAGCCTGAGGTCAACCAGTGGCCTTATACATGTTAGCATACCTCATGGAAACACTTTGTTTTATGACTTCATTTCCCCTGATGAATTGGAGTCGGAACATAACCTGCCCTGAACCCATTCATGAATAACACTCTGAGCAGTGGGAAGAAAATGTAAAAAATTCATTTTAAGAAATTTTCCATTTTGTGGTGATGCCCATGCATAAAATATTTTTCGGCTGTAACCCTCCTTGCATTTCTGAAGAAGTTTCAAATAACCTCAAGCAAATAGCAGACTGGTTCATTGAAGAAATATTCTCCTACATCGGGGTTTATGGGTGCTCAATCCCCCCTCACGCGCTTCCAAAATTCCTTCCAGATAGACTAGTTTGTAGGGAAGTGGCACACCAAATAGTAAAAGGTAGTATTGGAATAGAGATAAAGGCAACTCAAAATAAGTCCTAGCCAATCTTCCTTGTGCACATCGGTAAATTTTCATTACTAAATTTGGGACATTCTAGGGTGGAAGCAGAAGCACTCGAAGAAATTAAACTGGTAAATATTGAGTACAAAAGGAATGACCCTTATCAATTAGTGAATAAACACTTGATACACTGCAATATGAAAGCCTATGAACATGAGGAGTCCCCTTGGGATGACATGTTCAAAGGGACCAAATCTTATAAACAAGTGTTGTAAAGAGTATAGACACTGTTGTCCGACATGCAAGTCAGCTTTAGGACCATTAAGAAGCAACGAAAGAATGGTCTTCCCCAAGCACTCCAAGGATAATAAATTACCCTCCCCTAGGAGCAAGAAATCATTCCACCAGGTTTCGAGCAGGAAGCACAAAAGAAGGGAAATCCCAAAAAATCCCTACAGGATATTGAAAGGCCTCCACCAAGCAAAAAGACCGAAGCAGAGAAAATGTCAGGGAGACCTCCCAAGTTCGTTAATCTTACTCCCACTCCATCACCAAGGGTTGATGTCAACCTACCTAAGGCAGAAGAAGGGAAAGGATCTATGGAGTTAGGGAGTCCCATATCCTCCTTAACCCCCTTACATTCCACTTTTGGACTGCCACAGATGGGAGCTCTATTCGTTGATGACCTTACCTCCATTCCCACATATGAGATTCCTCTTTCCGATTATTTTTTCAATAGGAAAAGGAAGTTCTTCCTAAAATAGGAGATGCATAAAAGGGAGGGGAACATGGTTAAAAAAAATAAGATTTTGATAGCTGGAAAAAATTTGGAGGAAGAAGATTTAGCTACAGAGGTAGTAGGTTCCATGGGAGCCATGGCAACAACAAACTTTTTTACTGTGGGAAAAATCATATCAAGGATAAAGAAGAGTGATAAAATCATAGTACAATTATGAGAGCAACCAAAGAATGCTGAGGAGAACATTAGAGAAGAGATGAGTAAAATATTGGAGCAGACAAGGGCTACCGAAAGGTTAGAGGTTCAATCACTCAAAACGAGTTTGGACGAAATGAGCCAGGAGATACAAACAAATCAGCTACAGATTACTCAGCAAAAGGAGCATGCAAAATATTTTTAGGCTAGATTAATATCGATGGAAGATCATATTATAGACTTAAAAGCTTTCTAGGCCCAGTCACTAGAAGTACATTCAAAAATAGAAATTGATATCCAAGATAGAAATTGTTGAGAATTACATTCAAGAAGTAGATAATTCCTTTGATAATATTATCCTAAGAGAACAAGAAGCCAAAGTAGTGAGTATTACTCTCCAAAAGGAAATTATATATTCGACAGGTGAAGAGGTACCCCAAGCTACAAAAGTATCAACCACAGAGCAAATCAGAGCTGACATCATGCTAAAGCTATGGGAAACCAACATAACTGAAAGAAAAAGAATAGCCAAAGAAATTAGAGATGATTGTGAAGAAGTTTTTGATCTTCTAGACAAAGGGTCATTAAATATTGGACTTTTGGGACAGATCAATATTGTAAGACATTAATTAAATTCTAGGGAAAATTTGAGTGAAATACTAATGGAAATTTCACAACTAATAAAAATTGATGTCACCCTAATGGAGAGGTTGTTAGTTGAGCCTAACTTAAATCTGCAATCAACAAACTTTACAGATAAAGGAGTTGATGACCATCTTTCTAAGATTCAAAGAAAGTTTTATCTGTTCGAGGCAAGATATTTTCCAGAACCCCCAAGAAATTTTACACATTTCCTGGAGAAATGTATTAAATGTATCGAATCAAAAGAAGGAGAGTCATTAGCAAAGTAAAAGTATTATTTGGAAGAGCTCTAATTCCAAGAAAATGGAAAAATGGAGAAGATCATGAAAATGGTTTTGGATCTGTTTTTTTAACAAATAGTTAGTTTCTAAGAGTTCAGAAATCACCAACCGTCCTAAGATTGGTGGTTTTGTATAAATGTAATTTTTCAAGACTAATAAAAGGCTTTTTTCTCGAGGGATTGTAAAGAGAAAACTTCATTTTGCCTGAATTAATACAATATAGATTGAAGATTCCAGATCTGGTCAAGCCTGAGTTATGTGTTTCTCTGTCATTCTATTTTTATTTCATACTTTAGTTTGAAGTGTTTCATATGTTAATTTCTATTATAGTAATTGAAATAGTCAAATTATCTAATTGTTTGCAGTTTTTCCTCTGTATGACCTTTCAGCGGATATAAGACCTATAAACATTTTAGGACTTTGAAACTATATGCTTCTACAAAGTTATCATCTCTTTTCTTGTATTAACTTAAAATGAGATTCTTATTAAATTGATGCCTCATTTTTGTTATACAACTACATGTTTCCTTTTTATTCATTCCGTCCACTGTCTCCTTTAAATTTGACTCAGATACTAGAAAATGCCTTTATTTCTGTTATACTATTAATTCATAATTTGGAATTTCTATTTTTATAAATTTGAACTAGAAATTTGAGACCCTCGAAAATATTTTTGATTTACAAAAAAAAGAAACCCTCATCTTTCATGACTGTTCCAATTTCTAGACAACCCAATATAGAACTTGGTATATCAGATCAAATGAGCATTGCATTAAAATTATTCAATACCATATTACAGATAGCAAATACACTGGTAGAACTTGAATGATCATGGGTTGCAATTGAAAGGGATATTAGCATTCAAGAACAATGGGAAGCTAGACAGAGACAGTTAAGAAACCAACCATGATCTCATTTTCCTTTAAACTAGTCTTTTTACCCATTATTTATCTCTACCTTTTCGGATTCCTTGACGGTATAATTTAGAGCCTTAAAGTATAAACTTAGGAACAACATCTTTTTTGCGTTGTTGCCAGGGACCGAAGAAATGAATCTTTTCCCTCAGATGAATGACATTGACACTTTCTTTCTTTGATAGTGAACAAAGATCGAAAAAGATTCTAAGGCTACTTTTATCTTTCACTTGGCGACTCCACATTTTTTTAAATTGGCTTTCTAGCCGAAAGAACAACCAAAATAACCCAGACGACAAGTAGGCTTCGCCAATTTCTGATCCGGAAAATATTTTAAAATCAAGAAGATCTCTTGGACAAATAATTTCACTGACACATGTCATCTGCCAACCAAATTCTTCATGGTTGAAATTCAGAGGAACACTTGAGAGATCTCTCTCCCTCCCCTTGTCGATCGATACGTGCTCTTTTTCTGAAGTCCACACTCCTATTATCGAACGCTTCGATGAATGTCCTACGTATCCTAATTTAAACCCCGTCAATTCTCTGATATATTCATCTTAGAAGCCTGGAGAAACAAGTTCTCTTCTTCTTGGGCCTTATTTCTCCAGTTTCCTGTGCCTTGATGATCAGTTCCCCACAACCTTTCTATCACATTCAAGTACAACCCCAATTTCAATATCAAATCTATCATTAGTTGCACACGGAGGTGCGGGGGCTGGAGGCGGTGCTGTAGGTGGTGCTGCAGGCGGTCAAGTACCGCTCCTTGGAATTTTTGCTAAGGTGGCTCCCAAATATTCCCCTCTTGTCCTCCCTATTCCCATACATGACCTTCTAGAGAATTACATGAAATATCTCCCAAAATTTATAGGGGAAGGCGATTTAACCGCACAAGAGCACATCAATTTCTTTGACCAAATCACCAATATCCTAGGACTCAAACATGAAGATGTCTACTCCAGACTCTTAGTACAAAATTTCGAAGGGCAGGTGAGAACGTGGTTCCTAGGCTTAGCGATAGGATCTTTAAGGTCATACAATGAACTTGAAAGTGCTTTCATCAGGCGATGGGGGGGAAGAAAAGATCACCTCTATTGTATGACAGACTTCAAGGATCTTAGAAAGAAAAATTGGGAATCAGTTCTCGAGTTCACCCAAAGATTTAATAAATTGTACAATAAAATTCCCATCGAGGTCAAACCTTCTCAGCCTGTAAAGAAAGTAACTTTCGCTTGAGATTTCGGCCCTGATTTTGCCTTACTATTGAGAGAGAGGAGATTAGTATACCTCACCAAGATGCAAGACGATTCCTTAGAAATCGAATAAAACATGATGGCTTCAGGAAAGCTATAAGCCAAAACAAAGGCTGGGAACAAAGAAAATAGAAGATACAGAGAACAAGGAGGATCTTCATGGTCGGGAAGATCTCCAGGAGACAAAATTGACGACATGGCTAGGATAATTAAAGAACTATCTAATAAGATTTCGAAAATGGAATTAGAGCAGACTAAAAATGACCATTTTCCCAGAAAGGATTTCAGAAGGAATCCCAACCCTCAAATCCCATAAAGATAGATTAAGAATGAGGATCAGAAAATCCTAACTCCCTTCAAGAGTGAAAACTTCATTGGAGAGGAAGATTTAGAAGATCTTGAGGAATTAGAGGAAGATATAAACAATCTGGGTGATGATGAACCACAACCCTATTTATCAAGACAAGATTTTGAAAAATTCTTAAATAAAGAAAATAGATTGAAAAATGACCTAAATGATAATACTTCTGAAGATTTGAGCTACCAAGGTATTGTTGATGGTATAATGGAAAAGCTTCAACAAAAGTATAATATAATGCCTAGAAACAAGAGTGTTACAATCACCCAAAAGAATAATATCTTGCCAAGGAGTAAGAAAGAAGAGATAGTTTCAAAATATGTTGACAAACAGATTGTAAAAACTAACCAAACAGACACACAACTTACAAAGACTAAGGTATATGAAACACTCATAGTCAAAACATCAAAAGCGAAAGCTCCTGCAACCAAAACAAAATCTTCACCACAAAAGAAAGCTGATAAGAAGGGATTCGAAGCCCAAAACGTTGAGAAAGACAAAATTGTGGGAAATTTCAATCTAGAAAACGAAATCAATAAAATCAAGATCCCCATACCTCTTGTCGAGTTGGAAAAAAACCCAACGTACAGAAAAAAAATTGCCAAGTTGATTAGTTTTTCGGAAGATGAAAGCCAAGCCAACATAATTAACTTAGAATATGACAAGCCAAACATAGTTTTTGGCCCTCATTTCGAAGGTGCCAAAGACATTGTTTCTCCCTTGCATATCACGTTAACCTTGTTCGACCAACTACTCCATAACTGTATGCTTGATTCTGGAGCATCCCACAACGTAATTCCTAAAGCCATTATGGATAAATTAGGTCTTGAAATTACTAGGCCTTATGGAGATCTATATTCTTTCGATTCGAGAAAAGTTAAATGTATAGGCATGATTAAACACTTGGTGGTAAATCTGGCTCAAATACCTGTGAAAAGCATTCTCATGGACGTAGTGGTCGTCAATATCCCTCCAAAATATGGTATTGTGTTATCTATATCCTGGGGTGCCAAGATTGGGGGCTCCCTCAAGATTGACATGAGATATGCTACATTCCCAGTTTTTGGAGGATTGTTCACATGCCTATACAAAGAGACCAAGTTAGCATTCACGGTAAGTGATCCGCGCAACCTGAATAATCACCCTGTATATATTTATGATTATGATCTAGGTAATTGTATCTTATCCATTGACGGTGATATTTTTTTAGGTATAGATGAAAGTTGTACAGAAGAAAAAACAAAAAAAGAAAAAAATAAACAAAATGTATATAGCACTGGTGTGTGGAAGATGTTTTTTGACGATGCTTCATCTTACCTTGGAGTCGGAGTAGGGGCACTCCTTGTGGCCCCTGATAATCAATTCGTAATCCCTTTTTCCTATAGACTTTAGTGGAATGTAGACCACACTAATAACATAT
Source organism: Picea mariana (assembly GCA_032191745.1). Classification (NCBI taxonomy): domain Eukaryota; kingdom Viridiplantae; phylum Streptophyta; class Pinopsida; order Pinales; family Pinaceae; genus Picea; species Picea mariana. The sequence continues at coordinate 22,331 of JASDQU010026099.1, read as the reverse complement.
GTGAGTATGAAGCCATAGTATTAGGGTTGGAAGCTTCTAGGAGAATGAAAATAAAAAACCTCGAAATCTTTGGTGATGCCGAGATAATTGTAAAATAGGTAAATTGACAGTACCAGGCCAAAAATCCTAGGCTAACATCTTACAGGAATTGCATCTGGGATCTGATCGAAAATTTCTTCTCCTCTATCAAAGTCCACTACATTCCAAGAACTGAAAACCAACAGGCCGATGCGTTAGCCAAATAAGCCTCAACCTTAACACCTCCCATCGCTTTCAAACTAAAATACCATATACAAATGAGACATCGAACTTCCATACCCAATAACATACAACACTAGAAAGTTTTTGAGGACGATGAACAACTACGTAAATTTTTAGAATCGATAGATGAGTTTTCCAAAAATAATGTCGACCAAGAAAACAAAAATGATCCTATTTGTATCATGCAGGAAGGGGAACACCCTCATGAATTTCACGATAAAATCGCCAATCTTCGTATGCTTGTTCTAAAAAATAATCAGATCCCTAAGGGCCTAATTCCTTTGGAAAGGTTATTTAATCAAGACGATATCCCTTTAAGATCCACCTGACAACCACAACCTAAAGAGGTTGAGGAATGTTACATATGTACCAAAGAAAACCCTCAGTTGGTGAAACTATCCAAATCCCTACCCCCAGAAACCAAAATTAAATATGTTGTCAAGCCTTTTAAATAGAAACTCAGACAGATAAAATTCCTCTAAAACCTGGTGTCAAGCCTTTTAAATAGAAACTCGGATAGATAAACCCTAGTCTGCTACCAGTAATTGAAAAGGAAGTCAAAAAACTCTTGGACGCTAAAATCATCATCCAACTAAGATATTTCGAGTGGGTGGATAATTTAGTCCCAGTAAGAAAGAAAAATGGTGAAATCAGATTGTGTGTCGATTTTAGAAACCTGAACCGATCATCACTCAAAGACAATTATCCATTGCCTAAGATGGACCACGTTTTAGAGGGAATAGTTAGAGCTAACAGAATGCCAATGATTGATGGTTTTTCAGGTTACAATCAGATCACAATACACCATGATGATAAGGAAAAAACAACTTTCACTACCCCTTGGGGTACCTTCATGTACGATAAAATGCCTTTCGGCATGATAAACGTAGGGGAAACCTTATAGCGATCCATGGACATTGACTTCATGGGTGAGAAAGATAAATTCGTTGCTATCTATCTTGATGATCTGACTGTTTTTTCAAAATATGGTAGGGAACATCTAGTTCACCTAAAGCAAACTTTCGAGAAATGTCATAAGTTCAGTTTGTCCCTCAATCCCAAAAAATTTCATTTCAGTATGCAAGAAGGTAAGCTAATAGGTCACGTGGTTTCAAAATATGGAATCAAAATCGATCCTAAAAGAATTGAGGCCATAGATGCTATAAATATCTCTAGAAATGTAAAAGATATCCAATCCTTCCTAGTGAAAATAAATTTCTTGAGAATATTTATCCCTAACTTCGCTGAAATTGTGAAGTTGATCATAGATATGTTGAAAAAGAACAGGGAGATGAAGTGGACAAGTGAAGGCAAACCATATTTTCAATGAATCAAAAAAGCTATCAGTGAAGCACCAGTCTTACCAAGTCTTGATTACACAAAATAATTTATGATTTTTTCCTTCACTTCTGAACACACTATTGCGGCTATATTGTTTTTTTTGACAAGAACGGTTATGTTGCATTAATCGACTTTCTGGCAAGCCAGAATCAGAAAGTTACATATCTGAAGAAGGTTGGTGACCTCTAACAGTGCTGCCAACCTTCTTGTGAATGTCTTGGGAAACCAATCCAATCTTCTTATTGAGCTAATTCGAGAAAATGACACAGATTGCATACATGAGTAAATTCTCACAAATTGTGAGCATAGTAGAGTACAGAAGCAAAGCATTAAACCGAGGGGGATGAAAATTTCCCCTTAATGTAGGGATCCAGCTTTTTCTGAGAACCTAAAGAAATGTTGGAGGCCGCCTCCTTTTCTCTGCGCGCTTTATTGGTCTTTCGCCCTCGGGTGAGAGGTGGAGACGGAACTGATTTGTCGTCAGATTCAGAAGTTTCCACAGAGCCTCTAGGGGGGACTGAAACAACTAGACCTGCAGAGGCAGGAGGTTCCAGAGCTGAATCCCAAGTTTCCTTTGCTGCCATTATTTCTGGAGGGGTGGAATCCATAGGGCTTTCATCTGCCGGGGGGTCTTCCATAACTGTTGTTGCTTCTGGCTCTCGGGCTTCATCATATTTTAGCGCATCAAAGCTGTTTTTATTTTCTAGAGATGCCTCTGCCGTATGGGTGGCCTTTGGGGCCTGGGCTAGCGGATCCTTTCGCCTTGGCTGCCTTCGTTGGTTAGTTACTGGCTGAAAATCATCTTCTTTGACTGGTCCCGGCTCCTCAAAGGATTTGGGGCAGCTTTTTGCGAAATGATCGTAAGTATGGCACTGGAGACACTTAAACGGAATCTGCTCATAGTCCATCTCTTAGATATGGCACCATTCCCCCAGTGAGAGCTTAATGGCTTCCGGAAGTCCTTTCTCGAGATTAACCTCAACACAAATACGAGCACAGGTATACTGATCCCCCTTCGGCTCCGCACTGTCCAGGAAGTGCCCAAGCTTATTTCCAATTTCCTCTAGAGAGCCTATCCCCCAGAGATGCAATGGGAGGTGAGGCAGCCTAACCCATACAGGGGTTGCTGTGATCTCGGCTCCTGGGTTGAATTCAGGAGTCCAGGGGGCTAAGAACAGCCCTCTCGACCCCATGAAATAGGGACCATATCTAAAAACTAGATCACGGTCCACTTTCCTCGTGAAGCGGAAGACAAAAAAACCCCTGCCTACTGCGCATAGAGAAATTTCTCCCTATATCAGCATCTTCCATCGATCATCCATCCATGCCTCCACGGTTTTGGGTCTTGGCCACAACCCCGTAAACTTTCCAATGAGGGCATTTTCTGCTAGAAGGAGGGAAAACTTGCAAGGGTCCTCTTGAGATAGCTCCAGAGAAGGGATCTCCTCCATCTTCTTAACAAACTTAGACGGGAGAGAAGGCTTGGATTTAGGTCCTGCTGAGAGGACTAACGTTTTGAAAGATTCCAATGGATCTTTTTCCAACTCGACGTTCAGGATTGTGGCCATTGTAGTAGGCGGCGACCACCAGCAAGCAAGAGGCAGAGCAAGAGGCCACGCATGCCAAACCCCGGTCGCTACTTCAGAGACGCGCCCTGGCACTCAATCCAAACGCATGCCCAGCTGAACGAGGGACGCTTTGATGTTCCCTGGTCGTTGCTAGACGTGTACCTGCAAACAAACAAGCTCGGAGGCGGCTAGGGTTTAGGCCCTAGCCGCGTTGCTTCCGTTTCGTTTTGACTGGCACTTCATTCTTTCCCCTAGGAAGTTCCATTATTGCGGCTATATTGTTACAGAAAAATGAAGAAATATTTGAACAACCCATTTCTTTTTTCAGTAAAAGTATGAGAGATGTTGAGTTGAAATATAATAGACTAGAAAAACAAGCTTATGCAATGGTAAAGGCTCTCAAATATTTCTGAATGTATGTATTACATTCAAAGATCATAGCCTATGTTCCTACAAGCTCAGTCAAAGACATATTGGTTCAGCTAGATAGTGATGGGAGAAGAGGCAGATGGTTAGCTAAGATTCATGAGTTCAATCTTGAAGTCAAACCAACAAAACTCATTAAAGGCCAAGGTCTGGCTAAATTGTTGGCCGAATCCAACTTGCAGACACTTGTAATAAATCAGCTACAAGAAGACGAGAGTTCTCTATAAATAAATGAACTCGATTTCACTACTCATATGGTTGAGATTGAAGACATATTTTCTTCTTCAGTCTAGTATCATGATATTGTTTCCTATCTATTGAATCTTCAATGTCCCAATGAATTAACCCCTTCTAAATCCAGGACACTAAAGCTGCATGCTATAAAATATTGTATTATAGATGGAAAACTATTTTGGAAGGACCCCCTGGGTTTTTTGTTGAGCTTCTTGGTGGAGACCGAAACCGAAAAGGTTATAGATGAGTTCCACGAGGGAGTGTGTGGAGGAAATCATGCTTGGCGAGCCACATGTTATGAAATTTTAAGAGATGGATATTACTCGCCCAAAATTTTCACAGATGTAAATACTAAAGTCCGAGCTTGTGTTCCATGTCAGTTGTTTATAGGTAAACAAAAAATCCTAGCTTTACCTCTAATTCCAGCTAAATCCAAAGCCCCTTTTCAGCAGTGGGGCCTCAATTTTATCGGATAGATTCACCCACATTCCAATGCTCAGTACAGGTGGATTCTGACCGCAACAGACTATTTTACTAAGTGGGTGGAAGCTATTCCCATGAGAAACGTGACTGACACAGTTGTAATCAACTTTCTGGAAGAAAACATTTTATCCAGATTCAACTGTCTCTGAAAAATAGTCACCGACAATACACACGCATTCAAATCGATGGCTATGGTAAGCTTTTGTCAAAAATTCAGCATCATATTAGGACACTCCACAACTTATTATCCACAGGGCAATGGTTTATCTGAATCATCTAACAAAAGTATGACAACTGTGATAAAAAAAATATTGACAGACAATAAGAAGACGTCGCATATTCATTTGAAATACGCTCTATGGGCTAACAAGATAAGTACCAAAAGGGCAATTTGAATGTCCCCTTTTCATATAGTATATGGTAGTGATGCTATCTTACCAATGATCTTGCTCTGCCAATAATGAAAATTTGGCAAGATTCGAATGAAGAACCTAACGACATTAATAGAAGAGCAAACCAATTGGTCAAAGTTCAACAAAATAGGATTGAAGTAAACGAAAAGTTGCAAAGATATCAGGATACGATGAAGGTTTTGTTTGATCATAAGGCTAAGGATAGATATTTCCTCCCTGGAGATATGGTACTAAAATGGGAAGCCAGAAGAGAAGACACTGGCAAACATGACAAATTTGACTCGATCTGGTCCGGCCCTGATAGAGTCTCAGCCTCAAAAGGAGAAAATACTTTTTCATTAGAAAATCTAAATAGAGATATTCTAAGCACCCCTATAAATAAGAGATATCTTAAAAACAACATGTAGTAATATGTTTTCAAAATTTCATTGTATATACCGATTTGTTTTCACATTTTCTTTATAGTAACATTGCTTTTGTTAAAAAAAAATAATAAAAAATAATAATAGTAATAATTATTATTATTATTTAAGATTTTTTAGAGGATGAAAATACAAAGCAGTTCAAATCTAGTAGTTCTCAGAGTTAGTATGAGTGTGTCTGACAGTTATCAGTTGTTCGCAGGAAAAGCGTCAGGACTCAAGAGACCAATTATACTATCGGGATAATCTGCATGGATAACCCTGATAAATACTTGCCAAAAGGTAATGAGGAAACAATCCTCTGGTTGTAAGTACGATAGAATTTTAAGGTATGAACTCTTACTTGAGAACATGAATTAAAAATATCTTAAGAGGTACAAGTGATCGAATTTTTGATTTTATATATATATATATAAGAGAAAAATTTATTAAATTTTTTATATAAATAAATGATTAATACTCGTCAACACTCCCAAGATTCTGAGGTTCTCTCACCTTTCCACTTTGATATCTATCAAGCTTACTCTTCACTCAACCTTGTTTTTCTCCCTTTAAGGCTCATCTTAATTTTGGAAATGTTCAAACTAATTTTCAAAGCAAAGATAGGTAAATCCTATGTTTTTCCTAAGCCTTGGCTGAACCAAAAGTATGTCTAGGCTAATCTTAACCTTTTAGTCTTTCTACCAGAAATAAAAAGATCGTTCTCGCTCAAGTGGAGTCTCGAATAAAAAAAAGGGGTTAATAAAGTTTCCCTAAGATTATCCACAAAGTTAGAGTGTTTGAGGGACAAAAGTAGATCAATTCATAGCTTTTTAATAAGTTGATAGACCTTGGCAAAAAATAAAAATAAAAATAAATTCTCAGAGTATGTTACATACTTATTAATTGCCCCCACTTCATAACAAATATGTATAGAAAGAGATGGTGAAAGGAAATCCGTTATCGATTGCCCGCATCTAACATAAAGAGGTGGTGAAAGGAAATTTGTTATCAATTTCCTCCATCTGATATAAAGAGATGATGAAAGGAAATTCATTATATGATTGCCCTCATCTCAGCATTTAAATGCTAAAATTAATGAAGTGGTGAATGGAAATTCAATGTGGAAAATCAGGTAACTTCATCGGGGTACTGAACAGGCCTGCTGGCAGTGAAGAAATGTCTCCATAGAGGACAAGGCTGTTATACACAAATTGCAAGATTCTTTCATATTTTTCTT
>JASDQU010026099.1:561-15944 GCA_032191745.1 Picea mariana | reverse complement strand
GCCCTCATCTCAGCATTTAAATGCTAAAATTAATGAAGTGGTGAATGGAAATTCAATGTGGAAAATCAGGTAACTTCATCGGGGTACTGAACAGGCCTGCTGGCAGTGAAGAAATGTCTCCATAGAGGACAAGGCTGTTATACACAAATTGCAAGATTCTTTCATATTTTTCTTCTCTCAGCTAGATCACACTCTAAGATTATGGGATTCGAGATTATACTCTAAGAGTCTCTTGATGCGAATACGGTCAAATAAAAATTGGTAGTACCACTAATCTTGTTTTGATTATCTTGCACAAGTCTGAGGTCGGTTTTAGAAAAGGAAATCAAAGTGATCCTATTTCAAGATTGTCGAACACTTTAGTTTGGAAAGTTTTCTGAAGTTAAGGTTGGGATCTTTATCCCCTTAGTAGTTTTCACAGCTATATCTCACAGACCAAAATAACTGACCCCATTTACCCAATAAAAGGCACTAAGTCTACCCATTCTCCTCGTCCCGCAAGGAGATGAGGCCCCCAATTCAAGCCTATGTTGAAGCTAGGTTTGAAACATTTTCACCATTAAAACTAAAATTTTTCTCATTCAAGATTCGACTTTTCATAAGGTATAATCCTCACTATCAGTCCCAAAGATCGGTACCAAAGTCCCGAAATGATTTCATTTCTTTGTTATAATGAAAGACAGAAAGCTCAAGTGTTATTAAAGTCTAGACACACGTTCTATAAAGCGTTTAAAATCGCGATAAATTAAAACCCCAAAGGAGTTAATTAATTATCTTTTTAACCTTTTGGGATTCATAGTTTACTTAGAACAATATCTTTTTAATACATTTTGAATCATGAAATCCCAATTCCTGATTTCCTGAAAGAAGTAAAAGTCAATCTTAATCCTGATTAATTAATTTAAAACTAATCCCATCGATATTTTGGGATTCGAGGTTTAGTGATGACATACCTCATGCAACTGTGATCCCCGAAACCTTGAAACGCGAAGTCATGACTCAATACTAAAATTTAAAGAGAACTAACTTCATTTTAAAAATACATTTAATGGTAATTAAACCTCTTAAGTACTTTCTTTTCAGCCTCCATCAAAAGAAGTTTTTTGAATGTTGATTTTAGAATTGCCAAAATATGGCCACATTAATAATGGATAGATCGTGATTTCTGCAACACAAATTTCTATCTCAGAAATATTCTCCCCATTAAAGGTATTAAATTATTGGCAGTTGCGTCAGTACATTCACCATAAAATGAGTTAAAAGAAAGCTAGAGGTCTATGTTTTGAAACTTATTCTCTCTTTTTCTATTAGAAGTAGGATAATATAGCCGAACTTTCACACCTCTCTTCTGTGACAGGTTTTCGTTCCAATACAAAAGTCATGGAACCAAAGAAGGGACCCAAGAAGAGTGAAGATACAACTGAGTTTTCTAGCCCTGAGGGAGATGTCATATAAAAGACCACACCACATGCTATCAACTCAATTAAATCATGGAGACAAATTTATGAAAATCTAGACCGCGAGATGAAAAATTCCCCTAGCGATTCTGAGAATCACCTTCGGGACCTAGCTAAATCAGAACTTCACAAAATTGCAACATGCCCATGGCTCATGGCATACAACGACATGATCATTTGGGCTTTGGACAAGGTTGATATTCCGATGAGAATCATTTTAAATGATGAAGGAGCCATTATTGGTTCATTCAGATCTGAACATATCCAGGTTATGTACAAACTCTCACCCAATCCTAATTTCATTTACAATGCCAAATTCATAGCTGAATTCTAGAGAAAGGAATGCACTGAGGCAGACCAAACTTACCTTGATTTAATCAAAGGTTGGTGGAGATGTCCATCAAAATTTAGGGCCAATGCCCATGGAATTTATGCCACAACCTCTTTGAATGAGTACATGGTTTATATAGACATGATTTTGTGCAGACTCTTCGGAAAAAAGAATCCATGTCATTTCCCTGTAGAATGAGTGCCCTTTTTAGAAGAAGCATCAGAAGGATATAGTTTCAACTGGGACAAGATTTTATCTAATAATATACCCAAAGAGATTTCGGATTACATAGATGCAAGAGCCCGAGGTCAACTAGTGGCCTTCTACATGTTAGCATACCTCATGGACGCAATTTTTTTTATGACTACATTTCCCCTGATGAATTGGACTTGGAACATAACCTGCCTTGAGTCCATTCACGAATATCACTCTGAGCTGCGGGAAGAAAATGCAAAAAAATCATTTTACTAAATTTTCCATTTCGTGGTGATACCCATGCATAAAATGTTTTTTGGTTGTGACCCTCCTCGCATTTTTGAATCAGTTTCAAATAACCTCAAGCAAATAACAGACTGGTTCATTGAAGAAAGCTTCTCCTACATCAGGGTTTATGGGTGCTCAATCCCCCGTCACGTGCTTCCAAAATTCCTTCTGGATAGACTAGTGTGTAGGGAAGTGGCACACCAAATAGTAAAAGGTGGTATTGGAATAGAGCTAAAGGCATCTCAAAAGAAGTCTTGGCCAATCTTCCCTGTGCACATCAAGAAATTTTCAATACTAAATTTGGGATATTCTAGGGTGGAAGCAGAAGCACTCGAAGAAATTAAACTGGTAAATATTGAGTACAAAAGGCATGACCCTTATCAATTAGTGAATAAAAACTTCATACACTGCAATATGAAATCCTATGAACATGAGGAGTCCCCTTGGGATGATGTGTTCAAAAGGAACAAATCTTATAAAGAAGTGCTGGAAAGAGTATAGACACTGTTGTCCAACATGCAAGTCAGATTTAGGACCTTTCAGAAGCATCGACGGTGTGGTATGCCCCAATTACTTCAAGGATAAGAAATTACCCTCCCCCGAGAGCAAGAAAGTGTTTCACCAGGTTTTGAGAAAGAAGCACAAACGAAGGGAAATCCAAAAAAATCCCCACAAGATACAGAAAGGCCTCCACCAAGCAAAAAGACCAAAGCAGAGAAAAGGTCAGGGAGACCTCCCAAGTCTAGTAAGCATAGTCTCACTCCATCACCAAGGGTTGATGTCAACACTCCTAAGGTAGTAGGAGGGAAAGGATCTATCTAGTTAGGGAGTCCCATAGCCTTCTTAACCCCCTTACAGTCCACTTTTTCACTGCCACAGATGGGAGCTCTATTCGTTGATGACCTTACCTCCATTCCCAAAGATGAGATTCCTCCTTCCCATTATTTTTCAGAAGGAAAAGGAAGGCCATCTTGAAACATGAGATGCATAACAGGGAGGGGAACATTGTTAAAAAAAATAAGGTCTTGATAGATGGACAAAATTTGGAGGAAGAAGATTTTGCCACAGAGGTAGCAGGTTCCATGGGAGCCATGGGAACAATAAACTTTTTTACCGTGGGAAAAATCATATCAAGGATAAATAAGACTGATAAAATCATAGCACAATTACAAGAGAAACTAAAGAATGTTGAGGAGAACATCAAAGAAGAAATGAGTAAAAGATTGGAGCAGACAAGGGCTACCGAAAGGTTAGAGGTTCAATCATTCAAAATGAGTTTGGATGAAATGAGCCAATAGATACAAACAAATCAGCTACAGATTATTCATCAAAAGGAGAATGTAGAAAAATTGTAGGCTAAATTAATATCGATGGAAGATCAGATTCTAGACTTAAAAGCTTTTCGCCCAGTCACTGGAAGTACATTCAAAAATAGAAATTGAACAACAAAAATTGATTTCCAGGATAGAAATTGTTCAAAATTACTTTCAGGAAGTAGATAATGCCTTTGATAATATTATCCTAAGAGAAAAAGAAGCCAAAGAAGTGAGGATTACTCTCCAATAGGAAATTATATATTCGACATGTGAAGAGGTACCCCAAGCTATGAAAGTATCAACCACAGAGAAAATCAGAGGTGACATCATGCTAAAGTTATGGGAACCCAACATAACTGAAAGCAAAAGAATAGCCAAAGAAATCAGAGATGATAGTGAAGAAGTTTTTGATCTTCTATACAAAGGGTCATTAAATATTGGAAAAGGCCAGTGTACAGGACTTTTTGGACAGATGAATAATGTAAGACATCAATTAAATTTTAGGGAAAATTTGAGTGAAATCCAAATGGAAATTTCACAACTAAGAAAAATTGATGTCACCCTAATGGACAGGTTGTTAGTTAAGCCTAACTTAAGGATGCAATCAATAAAGTTTACAGATAAAGGAGTTGATGACTGTATTTCTAAGATTCATAGAAAGGTTTATCTGTTCGAGTCAAGAGATTTTCCAGAACCCCCCAGAAATTTTACACAATTCCTGGAGAAATGCATTAAATGTATCGAATCAAAAGAAGGAGAGTCATCAACAAAGTAAAAGTATTATTTGGAAGAACTCTACTTCCAAGAAAATGGAAAGATGGAGAAGATCATGAAAATGGTTTTGGATCTAGTTTTTAACAAATTGTTAGTTTCTATGAGTTCGAAAATCACCAACCGTCCTAAGATTGGTGGTTTTGTATAAATGTAATTTTTCAAGACTAAGAAAAGGCTTTTTTCTCGAGGGATTGTAAAGAGAAAACTTCATTTTTCCTGAATTAATACAATATAGATTAAAGATTCCAGATCTGGTCAAGCCCGAGTTATGTGTTTCTCTGTCATTCTATTTTTATTTCATACTTTCGTTTGAAGTGTTTCATATGGTAATTTCTATTATAGTAATTGAAATAGTCATATTATCTAATCGTTTGTACTTTTTCCTCTGTATCAAATTTCAACAGATATAAGACCTATAAATGTTTTAGGACTCTAAAACTGTATGTTTCTGCAAAGTTATCATCCCTTTTCTTGTATTAACTTAAAATGAGATTCTTCTTAAATTGATGCCTCATTTTTGTTATACAACTACATGTTTCCTTTTTCTTCATTTCATCCACTGTCTCGTTTAAATTTGACTCAGATATTAGAAAAGGACTTTATTTCTGTTATACTATTAATTCATAATTTGGAAGTTCTATTTTTATAAATTTGAACCAGAAATTTGCGTCCGTCAAAAATATTTTTGATTTACAAGAAAAAGAAACCCTCAGCTTTCATGACTGTTCCAGATACCAGATAGCCCAATATAGAACCCGGTCTATCAGAGAAAATGAGAATTGTGTTGAACCTATTCAATACCATCTTATAGAAATAAAATACATGGGTAGAACTTGAAAGATCGTGGGCTGCAATTGAAAGGGATATTAGCATTCAAGAACAATGGGAAGCTAGACAGAGACAGTTAAGAAACCAATCGTGATCTCATTTTCCTTTAAACTAGTCTTTTTACCCATTATTTATAACTACCTTTTTGGAGGCCTTGACGGTATGCTTTAGAGCCTTAAAGTATAAACTCAGGAACAACAAGTCACATGGGCCCCATTGGGGTAAGTCGGTACATCAACTTCCTAGGGTTGTAACTTTTGCATATGATCTTCATTTTAGGCACACGATAGCCTGTTGGAAAGGTCCATTTGAGGAATAATCATTGTTTCGTCAAACTCTAGTGTTGTCTACAATTTGATTGTGGAAATCCATAAAAATATTTTTTAGGGCCTCAAATGGCCCCGTTAGTTCAAGACCCCAAAACTAAAAAAGCATTTCCAAACTGAAAAACTGCCAAGATGAGATAGTTGGAATAGGTGGGTGGCAATCGATATCCACCTAGATCAATCCTCCCCACTTAGTAAGAAATGGTCTCTATTTCCTTAAGTTACTCCATCAGATGAGGAAATGTCTACTGAATATGGCCCCAGATGAACCACTTGACTTAGTGTAGGAGTTTCCTTGCTTTGACAACCCATTAAAGTTGGATCCTCTATTGCTAAGTGCCCTTGACCTGTGTGTCCATTATATGATCAATTAACGCTCGTTCCATGCAGTCAGGGTTGAGATATGTTGGTGTTATTTGTTCTTCTATCTCTGAGGTGTCCAATAATGGTGGAAAATATGGTCGAAGGACATCCACATTGAACGCTGAGTGAAAGCTAAGGAAGGGGGGAATATTGAGCTCAAAATAATTGTCACCCACAACCTTGGTGATGGTGTAAGGTCCATAGCAAAGTGGAAGAATATTTTGATGGGGCCTTGTATGACATTCTTTTTTCAAGTGCAAACAAACTTTGTCTCCCACATGAAACTTGTGTGGCACCCAATGTTGATCATGACACTGCTTGTACTTGGCATTGGACTTCTGTAAAATATCATGAACCTGTTGGGAGATGTGGTGGATCCAGTCAATGAACTTGGTGGCTTTTTAGCTTCGATTTGAGCATGAGATGAGTCTTCCTAGGTGGAAGAAAGGGGTAGTGAAACATCTATGGGACCTAATGGTTGAAATCCCAAGCTAACCTAAAAGGGACTATTGACGATTGAGTTATATATAGCTCGATTGTAGTTGTTCTGAACATAGGGAAGACTCTCATTCCATGTGCAGGGGTTCTTGCAATTGTACATGCGTAGGATATGCAAGATCATTCAGTTGTCGACCTCGGTTTAGCCATCTGTCTAGGGTTGGAATGCAGTGGATTTGGTGATCTTGGTGTCCAACAATGACCAAAGGCTTGACTAGAATTTGATGAGGAATAAACTATCCATATACAATAAAATGGCTTGTAGTATCCCAAAATGTACCCACACTCATTGAAAGAATATCTTGGAAGTGGCCTCCACTGTGATTCTTTTCTTGTAGGTGACCATAATCGACATATTGGAAATGTGATCAAGAACAAAAAAAACACAATCATTTCCCCTCTTGGTGGATGGAAGGCCCGACATGTAGTCCACTGATATGGATTCCCAAGGCATGATAGCAGAAGTAAGAGGGGTGTATAGGCCTTCTTCCTTACTAGACAGTTTGGCAATAGAACAGGCATCGCAAAACCTGGCATACTTGTTGACATCCTGTCAAAGTTTTGGCTAGTAGAAATGTTGTTGCCACCCGAAGTGTCTTTCCACTATATTTTCTACATCGAAGTGTCTTGCCACCCGACTGTAGTGGGATTCCCAAGTGATCTTCACTCATTTGCTTGATGGAATGTAGAGATGGCCCATATGGCACAATATCCCATCCTAGAGATGGAAATTAGTGACAATTATGTTTTTGGCTAACATCTGATAGGTGGTGGTGAAGTCAAGATCTTTCTCATAGAGTTGGGGTCATTTGTAGGTCTCGTGGCCTAAAGATTCTATCATCCTAGTCAGTGTTGTGACTAGAGGTCAGCTGAGGAAATCAATGATGTAGTTGGTACTTCATGTCTTATACTTGATGTTGAGGTGGAACTCCTACAAGTATGTGGACCACTTATGATGGTGGTCATTCTACAATTTTCCCTGTGTTTGCATGAATTGCAACAACTTATGATTACTGTGGATGATTGTCTCCTTCCCGATAATATAATTCCACCACTACTGGAAGGATTGAAAAATGGAGTACATTTATTTATCATAAGTTGGGTAATTATGGAGGACATTTTATAGTGTCTCACTATGATATGCCATGGGGTAGTCGTGGTAAGTGATAATTGTGCCCACAACATAGTCTGAAGAATCTATCTCTATCTCGAAGGATTGTTGTAGGTCGGGTAGTAAAATTATTGGGGTTGAGAACAAGCACTACTTGAAATCATAAATTTCTTGTTGTTGGGATATGATCCACACAAAATTTTCCTTACCACCACCCTTGGTTACTTTAATGAGGGCCCATGCAATATGGGAGAATCCCAACATGAACCTGCGACAGAAATTGGAAAGGCCTAATAAGCTTCAGAGCTCAATGAGCATGGTTGGGGCTGCCTAGGAACAGATGACCTAGATCTTGGATGGATCCAAATGTACACCATTATAATAAAAAATGTAGCCTAGGTAATAGACCCTATCCATGTCGAAGAAGCTTTTTTCCAATTTGGCATATAGCTTGTATTGCCACAGACTGTGAAAAACCTATTAAATATGTTGGAAGTGTTTCACCCAAGTATTATTGTAGATGAATATGTCATCCAAATACACCACTAAAAATAATTGGTGAAAGGCCGAAAGATATCATCAATCATCCTCATGAAATTTGCTCAAGAGTTTGTCTTATCTAGGAGGATGTTAGTGGAAACCTACCTATTCCAATTGGCTCCTCTTGACAGTTTTTTAGTTCAGCACATTCTTCTGTACTTATTTGAAATTGTAGGTTCTACACTTTTGGGGTTGTCTAAATCCCTACACATTTTCCAGGTGGATATTGGTGGCCTCCCACCTAATACAACAGGCTTATTTTGTATGTTGTCATTTCAACACATCTTTTTGTACTTCCAGAACCATTTTGGGGACCTAAACAATGTTTTTTTTTATCACCACATTCAAACTGTAGACATAGTGATATTTTGATGGCATAATGCATAGTTCTCAAAAGCACCTTTCCAATGGGCTACAACGTTCCTAAATTGGAGGTCGTATGAAAAAGTTACGACCACAAGAAGTTGAGGTGTCAATTTACCCATAGGGGCCCACATAAATTTTGGTGTTTCATCTCCTAGGGTTAGGTTTTTGGATTTCTAGGCTTTTGGAATTCATGAGTAATGTTAAAAAGGCTTCTGGATCCTCATTGTAATCATTATGCTCAGATGTATGTGCATAGCATCCACATCTCTTATCATAGATAACTACTGCCATTCGAGCAAGTTGTTGTAGTTCCACAGTTTTACAGTTTCATCCTATTTCATTTAGTTAATAGAATTTATTTTTCATTGGATATCTATTGTTATCTATGTGTTATTTGTTTTTATATCGATAGTTTTACCTCTCATAAATATGGATCATTGGTATCAAAGTAGTCTGCTCTTCATTTATTTATCCTCGTGCATGTTCCCGACAAGATTTGGGTACAAGAAGTTGGGACTTGAACCAGGTGAGCCTTTATATCAGCCACGTTGAGCCTAAGAAAAACCCATGGTGGATGAAAAGAAAGATGATGGAGCAAGAGATCCTTTTAAAGTGTTTCTCAAGGAATCCCTCGCATGACAAAGGAATGAAATGATGGACAATTTTTCATAGATCCTTTGACAAATTTTCATAAGAGAAACATATTCATCAAGTGGCCATGCAACCCCCTTAAGGGTATAGGTAAAATTTTTTATTCCATTATTTGAAGGACTGATAGATGTAGATATTGTAGATAAATGGTTGAATGTGCTCGAAGGGTACTTTTTGGTCAACAATTTTTCCAATAGGGAAAAGATTACTGTTTCATTACTCAAGGTCATCCCCCATGTTAAGGACTAGTGGGATACTTAGTCTGAGAAAAGGGCCATAGAGGAATTTGCAATATTGTTCGTCTCCCCCTCATGTGATTCCTTCAGGGATGCCATTAAAGAACAATATTACCATGTTGGAAGCTACAAGGACCAGTGCACCAGATGGACCACCCTACATCAGGAAAGGGACCAGACCATACTAGATTTCATGAATATTTTTCATACCATGCACACAAAATTGGGTATCAAATATTATGAATGACATCTAGTGCTCAAATACAAGGACATCCACATTGAACACTGAGTGCAAGCTAAGGAAGGGGGGAATGTTCAGCTCAAAATAATTGTCACCCACAACCTCGGTGATGGTGTAAGGTCCATAGCAGAGTGGACGAAGATTTTGATGGGGCCTTGTACGACATTCTTTTTTCAAGTGCAAACAAACTTTATCTCCCACATGAAACTTGTGTGGCACCCAATGTTGATCATGACACTGCTTGTACTTGGCATTGGACTTCTGTAAAATATCATGAACCTGTTGGCAGATGTGGTGGATCCAGTCAATGAACTTGGTGGCTTTTTAGCTTCGATTTGAGCATGAGATGAGTCTTCCAGGGTGGAAGAAAGGGGTAGTGAAACATCTATGGGACCCAATGGTTGAAATCCCAAGCTCACCTAAAAGGGACTATTGATGATTGAGCTATATATAGCTCAATTGTAGTTGTTCTGAACATAGGGAAGACTCTCATTCCATGTGCAGGGGTTCTTGCAATTGTACATGCATAGGATATGCAAGATCATTCGGTTGTCGACCTCAGTTTAGCCATATGTCTAGGGTTGGAATGCAGTGGATTTGGTGATCTTGGTGTCCAACAATGACCAAAGGCTCGACTAGAATTTGATGAGGAATAAACTATCCATATCTAATAAAATGGCTTGTAGTATCCCAAAATGTACCCACACTCATTGAAAGAATACCTTGGAAGTGGCCTCCACTGTGATTCTTTTCTTGTAGGTGACCATAATTGACATCTTGGAAATGTGATCAAGAGAAAAAAAAACACAATCATTTCCACTCATGGTGGATGGAAGGCCCGACATGTAGTCCACTAAGATGGATTCCCAAGGCATGATAGCAGAAGTAAGAGGGGTGTATAGGTCTTCTTCCTTACTGGATAGTTTGGCAATAGAATAGGCATTGCAAAACCTGGCATACTTGTTGACATCCTTTCGAAGTTTTGGATAGTAGAAATGTTGTTGCCACTCGAAGTGTCTTTCCACTATCTTTTCTACATCGAAGTGTCTTGCCACCCGACATTAGTGGGCTTCCCAAATGATCTTCACTCATTTGCTTGATGGAATGTAAAGATGGACCATATGGCACAATATCCCATCCTGGAGATGGAAATTAGTGACAATTATGTTTTTGGCTAACATCTGATAGGTGGTGGTGAAGTCAAGATCTTTCTCATAGAGTTGGGGTCATTTGTAGGTCTCATGGCCTAAATATTATATCATCCTAGTGAGTGTTGTGACTAGAGGTCAGCTGAGGAAATCAATGATGTAGTTGGTACTTCATGTCTTATACTTGATGTTGAGGTGGAACTCCTACAAGTATGTGGACCACTTATGATGGTGGTCATTCTACAATTTTCCCTGTGTTTGCATGAATTGCAACAACTTATGATTACTGTGGATGATTGTCTCCTTCCCGATAATATAATTCCACCACTACTGGAAGGATTGAAAAATGGAGTACATTTATTTATCATAAGTTGGGTAATTATGGAGGACATTTTATAGTGTCTCACTATGATATGCCACGGGGTAGTCGTGGTAAGTGATAATTGTGCCCACAACATAGTCTGAAGAATCTATCTCTATCTCGAAAGATTGTTGTAGGTCGGGTAGTAAAATTATTGGGGTTGAGAATAAGCACTACTTGAAATCATAAATTTCTTGTTGTTGGGATATGATCCACACAAAATTTTCCTTACCACCACCCTTGGTTACTTTAATGAGGGCCCATGCAATATGGGAGAATCCCAACATGAACCTGCGACAGAAATTGGAAAGGCCTAATAAGCTTCAGAGCTCAGTGAGCGTGGTTGGGGCTGCCTAGGAACAGATGACCTAGATCTTGGATGGATCCAAATGTACACCATTATAATAAAAAATGTAGCCTAGGTACTAGACCCTATCCATGCCGAAGAAGCTTTTTTCCAATTTGGCATATAGCTTGTACTGTCACAGACTGTGAAAAACCTACTAAATATGCTGGAAGTGTTTCACCCAAGTATTATTGTAGATGAATATGTCATCCAAATACACCATTAAAAATAATTGGTGAAAGGCCGAAAGATATCATCAATCATCCTCATGAAATTTTCTCAAGAGTTTGTCTTATCTAGGAGGATGTTAGTGGAAACCTACCTATTCCAATTGGCTCCTCTTGACAGTTTTTTAGTTCAGCACATTCTTCTGTACTTATTTGAAATTGTAGGTTCTACACTTTTGGGGTTGTCTAAATCCCTACACATTTTCCAGGTGGATATTGGTGGCCTCCTGCCTAATACAACTGGCTTATTTTGTATGTTGTCATGTCAACACATCTTTTTGTACTTCCAGGACCATTTTGGGGACCTAAACAATGTTTTTTTTTATCACCGCAATCAAACTGTAGACATAGTGATATTTTGATGGCACAATGCATAGTTCTCAAAAACACCTTTCCAATGGGCTACAACGTTCCTAAATTCGAGATTGTATGAAAAAGTTACGACCCCAAGAAGTTGAGGTGCCAATTTACCCATAGGGGCCCACATCAATTTTGGTGTTTCATCTCCTAGGGTTAGGTTTTTGGATTTCTAGGGTTTTGGAATTCATGAGTAATGTTAAAAAGGCTTATGGATCCTCATTGTAATCATTATGCTCAGATGTATGTGCATAGCATCCACATCTCTTCTCATAGATAACTACCACCATTCGAGCAAGCTGTTGTAGTTCCACAGTTTTACAGTTTCATCCTATTTCATTTAGTTAATATAATTTATTTTTCATTGGATATCTATTGTTATCTATGTTTTATTTTTTTTTATATCTATAGTTTTACCTCTCATAAATCTGGATCATTGGTATCAAAGTAGTCTGCTCTTCATTTATTTATCCTCGTGCATGTCCCCGACAAGATTTGGGTACAAGAAGTTGGGACTTGAACCAGGCGAGCCTTTATATCGGACATGTTGAGCCTAAGAAAAACCCATGGTGGATGAAAACAAAGATGATGGAGCAAGAGATCCTTTTAAAGTGTTTCTCAGGGAAGCCCTCGCATGACAAAGGAATGAAATGATGGAAAAAATTTCATAGATCCTTTGACAAATTTTCATAAGAGAAACATATTCATCAAGTGGCCATGCAACCCCCTTCAAGGTATAGGTAAATTTTTTTATTCCATTATTTGAAGGACTGATAGATGTAGATATTGTAGATAAATGGTTGAATGTGCTCGAAGGGTATTTTTCGGTCAACAATTTTTCCAATAGGGAAAAGATTACTGTTTCACTACTCAAGTTCATCCCCCATGTTAAGGACTAGTGGGATACTTAGTCTGAGAAAAGGGCCATAGAGGAATTTGCAATATTGTTAGTCTCCCCCTCATGTGATTCCTTCAGGGATGCCATTAAAGAACAATATTACCATGTTGGAAGCTAGAAGGACCAGTGCACCAGATGGACCGCCCTACATCAGGAAAGGGACCAGACAATACTAGATTTCATGAATATTTTCTATACCATGCACACCAAATTGGGTATCAAATATTATGAATGACATCTAGTGCTCAAATACAATGGGTTTTTGCATAGATACATTCAAACATAAATGGAGTTTCTGGACATCACATCATTGGGTACGACATATATATATGTTGTCAATATCGAGAAGAAATTTAAGCAGAAGAGGCGGGAATTTGGATCTACAAACTCCTCATAGCTGAACTAAGGAAAATGTGGCCCCAACCCACATAAAAAGGAATAGAGAAAACATGGCCATTCTTAGCACGACTAGTCCAAGGTGCAACACAAGAAGGGTAATGAGAATTCAAATAAGGATGCAAACAAAATGGTGTGAATACCATAAAATGTCTTGGAAAAACACTGAAGAATGTCACTCCAAGAATTCACTCGTGGCCAAGATGAAAGATTCTGAGTTAGAGGCCGATTGTGACTCCAAATCAAATCGAAAATGAGGGAAGAAGATTATTGATGTTGAACCCAGTGCCACGGTCACTACCACCAAAGTCCAACCAAGTGAACCAAAAGAATTAGAGGAAATGGAACGCCTTTTTCACTCGCAGATGTGGGTAAATGGGACTCTGACTCATTTCATTGTCTATAGTGGTAGTTAGAAGAACCTGATCTCAACAAAGGTCATCAAACAATTGTACCTGCTAAAGACACCACACCAACAACCCTACACCATTGGCTAGCTTCACTAAGGAAGAGATATCCATGTCAAGCAAGAGTTTTGTTTTCCCTACGTCATCACGCCCTTCAAATATGAGGTATTTTTTGGCATAGGTGTAGACCTAGGGCTCATTGCTACAACAACGGACAAAAAAATCCCTAACTACTGGACCTTTCGAAAACACCTGTGAAGCAGATGAAGTCTCACCCGAGGTAGAGGCGTGGGTGGTTGCAGGAATCAGATGTATGCAACCTTAGCTAGGACATAGATCTATGATTATAATACTTAATATATCTCTTAACACTATCAGTTCCTTAATATGTAATCACTATTTCACTTCGTTGATACAACAGAGCTTCACAATATTCACATTAATCTATAGTACTCAAGCACTTAGCATATACAAATGGATCATAATGAGCACATCAAGCACTAAGCATGACTATCTAGATCAGATCTAACATTCTCACATATAATAAGCACAAAGCATAAATAGATGTATCTAAACATATCAGATCACTTAGCATATAACATATGAACACATCAAGACAAAGCACAAAGCACATAAAACAATATTTACATGCTTCACCCCCACCCTGGGGCTACATCCACCAACTCTTCTTCTTTATTTTTCTTCAATCAATTGGTTACAAGAACAAAGCCATAAAAACCCTTACTCCGCAAAGGACATAAGATCTTCACATCTCGCTAGATCGTTCTTCCTTGCGCTACAGGACTAGGCTCTCCACACTCTACTACAAGGATCCACACTTAGCTCTGCAAGTCTCTTACAATCATGCACAAAGAACTTATAGACTCTACTAGCACTTAGCATACATTCACATTACATAGATGCACTATTCTCTCTCTTCTTACATTGCCTATCCTTCTATTTATACGTACAAAATAGGCCTAAACATGGGTAAACCCATGGGCCAACATCCCATTGCCATTACATATTCCCAAAAACCCAAAAAGGGGCTGAGATCCCATGATCTTTGACGCAGCCGCACTCCTCAGAGCACGTTCGCTTCCTCAGGACCTTCTTCCACTCTCGACCCGAATAATTCAGATGTTCTTCTGATTCCCTATCGGGAATCTTCCTTACCCACAACAACTCTCAAATTGGTCTCCCTTAATGATTGGGAAATCAGACCTCGTGATTTTGTGAGCCTCGTGGTCACGCTCCCAATGCTTCACAATACCCTGAAACCCAATGGTTAAATATCAATGACTTCTGTTCCTATCGGAAATCCTTCTGTCAGGATTTCGGCACTTACGTTGTCGAAAACAACGTACCTCATTGATCCTCGACTCCTGATATGCCGATGCACCGATCCACAAGTGTGGGTTGACTTTTCCTTCAACTCCTGTCCCTTCTATCGAGATCTCAAAATTCGCGGGATCGTGAATCCAGATGTCGATGAACTCGGGATTTTCCTTTTCCCGATCCCCGATACTATACCACCTGTACTCCACTAGCCCTGACTGTGGCCCACCCAACTCTTCCGTCGGGATATCGCGGATCGCAATTCTGAGCGGCAAGTATTTCTTACCATCTAAAACTCCAATACTCTGATTCATGACTTCCTCGAATCTCCTAACACGTGACCCTGCTGTATGGACAGTTCTGAACTTTTCGGGATATCGTGGT
>JASDQU010026098.1:41907-54129 GCA_032191745.1 Picea mariana | reverse complement strand
TGAAAGGACTTGCAGCTTAGAAGCAACAAAAGATACAACTGATGTCAAACAGTAAGGTAGCAGGGTCACTTCCATGTCATGCCAGGAATGTCTTTCAATGGAAATTGCAGTCGATGTCTCTGATTATGCAAAACAAAATTTTCAACGGAGGTCCTTTTCAATATTGGGAAATACACTATCCAGATAAGTGCTTTCAGTGCACCCATATCACTTTCTGGTTTCTTGAATGGATGTATAACTGTTGAAACAAGAGCTAGAATAAATTTATGTTCTTTTGTGTCCAAAGTAAATTGTTGATCCTCCTTGAAACGATCCTTAGGAAGTGATGGAAAAGTGTTGATGAGGTGATGGAGAAGAACTGAAGATTATGCAAGCAAATGGTGACAACAAGAATGAAAAGAAAGTGGCTATTCATCATAAGACAGAGGGATAGATGGGCTGACATGGAGGCAAAGTCCTTAGGTGTAGGAGTGGTCAATAAAGGACAAGACAAGGTCACTGACTGTTGGCAATGATGGGAGGATTTCATTCTTTTGTATGAAATGGTTGAAGAGTATGGTACTCAGTTGGTTGAGGTTTTTCAATTTGTTGCTGAGAACAGTAAACAACACTTCAACCCAAAGTATAGATCTCAAGTGTGTGAGTATATTATAGTAGCTCCCTTGGCTCTAGTGGTGATTTACTGAGTGCCTTTCAATAAGTTTTTACACTTTTTGTCATCATTTCTCAGGGAATTTATTGTCAGTGGTGGTGGTTCAGAATCATGCATCTGAAATTTCTCAACATCTCTATAACTCAAATTGCATGCCTAAGAAGTTGTTACTTCTCATTTTAAGTCTACTAAAAGAATGTCAACCTCGCAAGCAATTTTCCAACGATATGAAAGGTGGCAGAATGAAACATGGGAGAAAACAAGCATTAGTAGAGTTTGTCGGAGGAGAGGATTTGCCAAGATACTTTACACTTGTAACGTACCCAACACCCAGCTGAGAAACCATTACGTGTGGAAACTCATTTAAACTAAGATTTTCTACTTAATTAATTCGTGTAGTTTACTAGCTACAAATCACACACAAATTTAACTATGCTAGATGATACCACAGTTCTAAATGCATCTAGTAGCATATATTAAACATGAATGCAACTGTTCAAGCCAACAACAAATGCACAACCTTCATATACATCATTTACACAATGGAATAATCATAAATAACACAATAGAAACACTTATTTGTTAATAGTTATCCAGCTGGTTGCATACGAAAGATGAATCTCCCGGCCATTAGGCACTGTTGATCATTTTCTCTCATCAGCAAGCCACCCCTGAGCTAAAAGTTATGGTGGAAAAATAGTGAAGGAATATTCATTAGCACATGCAACATAGTAGCAACGCTCAACAACCATCCGATCATTTATTGATTAGATCTTCATCGTTGATCTGCCTTAATGGATTCACCGCGGATTTAAGTCATACCTCTTCTTCATTTCGAGCTTTCACGATCTCCAATTTGTACCCTCTAGTTCCTCCACACTCACTTTGCACTTAGATTCTTTTCCATTATTTTCTC
The DNA here is from genome assembly GCA_032191745.1 of Picea mariana. NCBI lineage: Eukaryota > Viridiplantae > Streptophyta > Pinopsida > Pinales > Pinaceae > Picea > Picea mariana. The sequence goes on along the minus strand of JASDQU010026098.1, from coordinate 52,561 downwards.
CACGGGTCTATGATACATCATGAGTTGTCGGATCCCTCACTCTCTAGCCATCTGATCTGTGACACATGGTTATCTCCTGGCCACACAATCTATTCTCTATACTTAGTCATTTTCTCAAATCTCACCGCGAGGAGTGGGTCTACAACACATTCTCGGCTCTTATATCTGTGACCCCATATGACCGATCCACTCTTGGTACTTAGTCGATTTTCAATATTTTTTTGCAGATCCCCGGGTTTGTAGGGATACCTCACTTCTTCACATAACCCCGATCCTCTGTCGTGTTCACCACCTCTGTGACATCTTGGGACTTAGCCTATTTTCCACTTCTTAACGCGGGTTCGAGTGATCCCATATTTTTTTTACTCTTAGAACTCCATCCACCCGTTTGCCTGACTGATCCTTGGGACTTAGACAATTTCCAAGATCTTACCACGGTTTGTGGGACTGATAGTTGGCCTACCACATGACTCCACATCCCCTGCCAACTATCATTACATCCAACATATACCTGCCTATGTGGAAGTACATGTCTTTCTTATACCACATCAACTAACATGAGGTCTCCATAGCATGCTGATGTCATCGTACGAAAAAATACCCAAATCTTTCTGATTTTGCTTATTTTCAAAAATTTCAAAGAGGCTCAATTTCACAATTATTTCTATGGCCGCCATTAGAGCTTGTAATTAAGCTCAATACAATCAAATTGGGTCTATACATACAAATTCGACCCCCCCTAATCTTCAAATTCGCCTCTTGCACATTGAATTTGTCTTGAATTACTCTACAAAAATTGGGGCTTTTGTCCAATTTCGCCTCAATTTGTCATGGGCACCATGGCCACTCTGTAACTTCAACTTTCGGCCATCAGCATGCCCAAATCTGCTTGATTAGAGACTGGATTTGCTTATATTTAATTTATGGGCTCAATTCTTCTAAATTATTTGCAAAAAAAAATAATTTCACTACAATAACTTTATCGAACAGTTTGCAGATATCATCTCTCTGACATTCTTTCAAACAATTTTCCTACATAGTCTGCATTTTCAGTTCTGCGCTCTGTTAATCGGCCCATATAGGCTCAGTGTCGAAACTAGAGCTCTGATACCACTTTGTAACTTTCACAGCCACCCAAGTTGGGACACGCCACACAAAACTCTCCCAATTACAGCTCTGATACCACTTTATAACGTACCCAACATCGAGCTAGGAAAACATTACATGCAAAAACTCATTTAAACTAAGATTTTCTACTTAATTAATTCGTGTAGCTTACCAGCTACAAATCACACATAAATTTAACCATGATGGTTGATACCATAGTTCTAAATGCATCTAGTAGCATATATTAAACATGAATGCAACTGTTCAAGCCAACAACAAATGCACAACATTCATATACATCATTTACACAATGGAATAATCATAAATAACACAACATAAACACTTATTTGTTAACAGTTATCCAACTTCCTACATACGAATGATGAAACTTCCAGCCATAGGCACAAATTTGTAACATTTATAGCCATCCAGGTTGGGTTGGCTGGGCCACGCTACAAAAAAATCTCCCAGTTATAGCTTTGATACCACATTGTAGCATCCCCAACATCCTGCTGGGCAAGGCCACTCTAAAAATTCTGAATTCTGATACCCTTAAATTAAATCATATATTCTGCATATGAACAGAGTTAAGACGAATAACAACAGCATACAACAACAATAATTCATACACATATTGGATTAACCATATGTACAAATTCATACACATATGTACAATTACACTGGGGATTAACCTAGCGTATTACATTCTCCTCCCCCTTATTTATGCACTGTCCTCGATGCACTATAGATATGTACATTCAAAAATTATTCAAAAATCTCCATGCCTTTGCTATTTGAATCTTGTTGTCTTTCTGGTGCTCTTTTTCCAAGCATCTGATTCATCTTTTCATACTTCAACGATAAGTCTCTTGCTCTATTCCATAGAGTCGTTTCAGGAAAGAATTATGCTCACTATGAATTTTTTGAGCTATCTCCTCCTTGTTGCACTCAGCCTTCCAAGATCAGGAATCCTTTGAATGCTATACAGTGCTTCAACAATCCATCTTGCCAAGGCTTTCATACACAAGGAGAGCACCAACTCATTACCAGATCCTCGTTAAGGAATGCAATTTAAGGCTCCAATGTCCCAATAGTAGCCATTCTTCCAAAGCATCCCATCTTCAATAATCATCATCTGATCTGGCTAGTTGGTATTAGTAGGAGCTTCGTTCATATGGATTTCTTCCATATGCAACAACATCATCAACAACACTTGAAGCCATGCAATAATTATTTATTTCCTGGTACAAAAATTGTCATTAGCAACTTTCATAATCATATATATAACAATAAACTATTTCTAGTCTTCAATATGTTATATATATTAACAAGTATACATTCAATAATGCATATCTATATGCACTAATAATGCATCATTAGCATGCTCATAAATTCATATGCATTCTAGTTCTTGTGCTAAGTATGGTTGTACGACAGACCATATTATATTTGTTGCTATACAATTGTAGCAACCTCTTTTCTCATGTACATCCTTCTTTGTTGTTACTCGTTGTCCTCAATTCTCACTGTAATCACTGCACATGATTATTTCCACCCTGAGCACTTTTCTAGTCAATTCCACTCTTGACTACTTTTGATTTTCCAACCACATACTATGTTGATATTAACTTTCGACATTATTATTTTTTTCTTTTTTTTCTGGATCCTTCTAACCAAACACATACATGACCAAATTACATTCCTAGCCATGCTCTCTTATTGAATTTATGTCTTCAACCTCCATTTATTTTTTGGGCCAAACTGATTCAACCCTTTTCTTGACTGAACACATCAACCCTTATAGTTGCTTGAACCATTCTTTTCTCCTTTCTTAACCCATTTGATTTTGAACTTGACTTCCTTAGTCAATTTCCACCATATTGCGATGATATAGAATGTCTTCTTTTCCAGTTTCATAGAGATTATTTGGAAGTAGTTGACACTACTTTTATTTTCTATCATACATTCTAGTGATACTTCCAACCTCCTGGATTATCACCAACAACTCTTTTCCATTTGAGATGAGTTCTTTCAGGTACCCTCTCTTCTACATACCAAGTCACATAGAATTATTTTCTTTCTTATGGTTCTTTATTGATTTCCCCTCAGAAAATCATCTCCATGCTTGAATTATTTTGACTTGTTATCCCAATCCACTTTGGGTATGTACTCAACACCTTGGGAGTGCACCCAACATTTTTTTACTGTATCAACTATTTCCTATTTATTTTTGATATAGCTCTTGGAGTATTGCAAGAGACTCAAAATAAGTTGTCATCCACCTAGTGGTGTCTTTCCCAAAAGTATGCCAATATACCTCCAGAACCAATATGCACATGATGCATTGCTTATGCATTTGTTGTCACTTCTTTAGTATGCAGACACCTACATTACTTCACCCCTGAAGTTCTATCATCCAACCATGCTTCCACTGCTCTACTCTAACAACAATCATGGAGGTGTTATCTCCAAAATTGTAGGACCAATCCTTGGAGATGTTACATCTTATTTCTATGAATACACTCCGTCTTCCTTTATTAGAATCCTAACATATTAACATTTCAATCCTTTTAGAAAATTATTTTCCACAATGTACTACTTTATATTTACATTGACACCCTTTATGGTGAATGGAATTTCACTATTTCATCCACTCAATGATATGATTTTGCATCTTGATTCTAGTGAGCACTTTGATTAGTAGGAGTGGATTTCTTGTAGTGGATTCTTAAGCCTTCATGGCTGAACATAGACTCATACCTTAACATTCTTCAGTCTTGACCTTTGATCATCTTGTGAGGCATTCTTGTCATAAAACTCTTTCCTTGAGTACCTCTATTCATCTTTAACCAAATTTCAACCTTCTCACCTATTAGGAAAACCATCTCTCCACACTTCCATGGTCTTAGATTCATGCATACTCATTACTCTTGCTTTATCATGAAACATGGATGACCTCTTTCTTACTCAGCATCCCCAATTGGTATGCATATTTGTCATTTTGAAGTCTTTTTCCCATTATAGTTCCATTGAGAGTCTTCTACATTGCACACCAAGTTTGGATGTCTCCAACTGGTAGCTTCCTCAAGCATTCATTCCACATTTGAAGAACTGACCCTGCCTTGTTCCTCATACTTGAATAGTAATTATGCAGCTGGAAATAATTTCTCATGCCCAACATCTAGGTCTTTTCATCCTCATCCTTCTTTTGTTCAATATCAAATGTAGGTGGTTTGATTTTATTCATTTCTCCATGTAGCTCATCCACCCCATACCTCTTCTTATGCTTCCTGGAAGGGAATGGACTTGAACTACTGTGTGTTCTCTTAGTTGAATGCCTTGGGGAGTGATGGTGGTGCATCCCAACACTTTTGATTCTTCTTCTCTCATCATGATACCTATGACTCCCTGATTTGCTTGAATCGGTCTCCTTATCCATCTTCTTCTCTATTCTGTCCAAGTTCTGCATTAACTTAATGTTAAAACCTTCTTACCGCTCCTTGGCTTTCATAAGTTTTTCGTTATCAACTTTATAACTCTGGACATCCTTTTGAAAAAAAATTATTTTCTCTACCAAGTTCATGCTTTCTCCCTTTCTGTCTTCTCCATGCCCATTGGATTATGTTACTGTAGCCCACACGCCCATACCAAATATTCTTCCTTCATCTTCATAATTATAAGTTCCTTGGGAATCATCCATGTCTTGGTTTACTGATCTTTCTGCTGAATTCTGCTTACTTCAAATTACGTTCTTGGTTCAGAAATAATTTATTTCTATTTTCTTGTGAATTCTTAATATCATTTTTTTATACATTATTGAGTGAATACATGGACTTCATTGTCCACGAATTCTCATGAATAAATCTCATGCCCCTCTTCAAAATATTTGAGCAGAAAGACTGTTAATGGCATGACAGAGAAGATAAATTCGTTAGCTTGGGCATCATAGCTTCGATGCTCAGCCACCGTCCAAATATATTTGAATTAGATCTTAATCGTTAGTCCATTCTCTTTGCTATCAGAACGCTCAACATGACCCTGATACTCAGTAACCGTCTGATCTGGAATCCGGTTCAATCTCAGCCGTCAAAACATTTCACCCATATTTAGAAAACAAATTAATTTTATTGCAGTTTCATGAATCCATTTCATTCATGCTATAACTTCTGCCTTCTCCAAAAGGAACCATGGTGTTCCATTATAGACCTATACTTAGGCATTTTCTCTGAGATCTCACTTTGGTCTGCGGTCATTTCTTTATTCTTCATCACCTTTATGATATCCTTCAAACCCGTGAAGTCTTGACACTTAGTCAAATTTTGAAATTTGCACCACGGGTTTGGGTGATCCCACATTTCTTTTACTCTTAGAACTCCATCTACCTGTTCGCCTGACCGATCCTTAGGAATTAGACAAATCTTGAAATGTCATGACGCTCTGCGATGTAGTACCTGTTCACCGCCATACTCTTGACATTCAGATTCTTGGTACTTAGCCATATTTCTAAAACTCCACAATGAGTTTTTCAGGTTTGTGTGATGCCTTACCCACACATCCGATCCTCTCTACACTCTACGATACCTTAACACTTAGAAAAATTCCAAGATCATACAACGGTTTCGTGGGACTGGTAGTTGGCTTGCCACATGGCTCCACATCACCTACCAAATGTCATTCCATCCAACATGTACTTGTCACCATGGTAGTACACATCTTTCGTTTACCACACCAGATGACACATGGCCTTCACGTCATGCTAATGTCATCGTACAAAAAAATACCAAAATTTGTCTTCCAAATTTGTCGAATTTCGCATTTTTTTTTCCAAAATACCAAATACGTAATTTTCAATTCTTTCTTTCACTGCCATTATAGATATGTAGTTAAACTTCACATGACCATTTTTTATCTTGTAAACCCATTTTGATCTTTGCATAAGAATTTTGACCTTTGCCTGTCGAATTTCTCCATAATCTTGTTGCAGAAATTGGGGCTTTTGCCAAATTTCTCCCAATTTTGTCCAGGGCGCAATGGCTGCTCTATAAACTCAAAAATTTGGCCATCTACAAGCCCAAATTTTCCCCATTAGAGATTGAAATTTCTTATTTTTAATTTCTAGGCTCAATTCTTCACATTACCCATGAGATTTCTCTCAATTTTACTGCAATAATTTAATCAAACAAGTTGCAGACATACTCTAGAAATTAATTCTCTACGAATATTTGTTTCAACATTCTACTAACTAGGCCCATCCATTCTCAGTGTTGGAAATTAGGCTCTGATATCACTTTGTAACGTTCCCATCCACCCAAGCTGGGACACGCCACACAAAAATCTCCCAATTATAGCTTTGATACTACATTGTAGCATCCCCGGCTTCTTGTTGGGAAAGGCCACTCCAAAAATTATGAATTATGATACCCTTAAATTAAATCATATATTTTGCATATGAACATAGTTAAGTGAAATAATAACAACATACAACAACAATAATTCACACATATAAATAACAGAGATTCCATGACAAAAAAAACATAATTACATAGGCACAGTATTTGAAATATGCACATGATAGACACTTATCTCATGAAATAAACACCAACTGCATGCAGACTTTCCACGTTCCTCCTATCCATAGACCACAGTTCTCGTAATCTCAGCAGTGGGTCACCCTCGAGTTGGGGATAAACTCTACCAAGGAAAAGGGAATCATAATCCAGTCTAAAGTTTGATAATCAACAAAAATTCTTAGTCCAAGGTGCCCAACTGTTGCAACTAGCCCACAGTCTCTCATTCCCCACATGTTTGTCCCACCCTAGAAAGTGTGCCCCTTCTTTGCTCAAAAATCCCTCGGCTGCCCCACTTTCCTTCTAGGGCTTTAACAACAGGCCAGACAGGAAGTCTCAGATCCCTGTAGCTATTATCCAGCACACTAAGGAACAATTCCCAGTGGTTTTTGACCCAGATAAAGCTACTCACGGGCCTAACAACCTGGTTCTTCGTCTCCAGTCTTCCCAGGTACAAGAACAGGTACTGGTTAGTAGCATGGATGAGTGAATGGTCAATATCATGAATGAATGAATGAATGAATCCCCCTTCCCAAAAGATAATAAATTACACTATATCCCTCAAATTACATATGCATGTGTCCTTTATGACACATGGCACTCAAAGAACCCCCTTTTCCCCATTTTAGAAACTTATGATATATTCATATCCATAACTTTATCTTTAAGGAATATTAATATAAAATTCCATTGGGATTAGGCCCCTTTATCTTATCCCTTTCCTAGACTCTTGCTCCCCTTTCCTTTTGTAGAGGAGTTTATCCCCCCATCTCTTTTGTTGGGTCGGTCTGCAACAATGATGTATTTTTTTAATAGTATGAGTTTTTAAATATTACAATAATAGGCACATTGGCCTTTTAGAAATCTAGGCTCTCCAGCCTAATAATCACATAGACACTTTGGCCTATAATGTCCTGGATCACCATCTTATAAAACATGTGTACAATTACACTAGGGATTAACCTGGGGTGTTACATTCTACAACGAAAATAATTCATACATATAAATAACAGAGATTCCATGACAAAAAACTCATAATTACACACACACACACACACAATAATTGAAATAAGCACATGATAGACACTTATCTCATGAAATAAATACCAACTACATGTTGAACTTCCACATTCCTCCTAGCTATAGACCACACTACTCATAATCTCGGCAGTGGGTCACCCTCAAGACGGGGCTAAACTCTACTAGGGAAAAGGTAATCCTAAGTCAGTCTAAGGTATGCTAATCAAGAAAAATGCTCAGTCTAAGGTGCCCAACTGCTGCAACTAGCCTACAATCTTTCATTCCCCACATGCCTATCCCACCCTAGGGAGTGTGCCCCTTCTCTGCTCAACAGTCCATTGTCTACCCCACTTCCCTTGTAGGGATTCAACAACAGGCTGGACAAGAAGTCTTAGATCCCTGTAGCTATTTCCCAGCGCACCAAGGAACAATTCCCAACAATTTCTCACCCAGAGAAAACTACTCACATGCCTGACAACCCACCACTTCAACATAGGAGCTTGACAACTCACTTCTTCAGCTCCAATCTTCCCAGGTACAGGAACATGTATTGTTCGGTAGCATGGATGAGTGAATTGTCAACATCATGAATGAATGAATGAATCCAACTCCCCAATAGATGGAAAATTATGCTGTATCCCCCAAATTACATATGCATCTGTCATTTATGACACATGGCACTCATTTAACCCACTTGTCCCCACTTTAGAAACTTAGGATATATTCATATCCATAACTTTAGCTTTAAGAAATTTTAATATAATATTCCATTGGGCTTATGCCCCTTTAGATTAGCCCTTTCCTAGACTCTTACTCCCCTTTCTCTTTCTAACGGAGTTTAGCCCTCCATCTCTTTTTTTGAGTTATTTTGCAGCAGTGATGTATTTTATTAGTAGTATGAGTGTTTACATATTACAATAATAGGCATGCTTTCCTTTTAGCAATCCAGACTCTCTAGCCTAATAATCACACAAGCACTCAGGTCTATAATGTCCTGAATCACCAACCTATAAAACATATGTACAATTACACTAGGGATTAACCTGGGGTATTACATTCTCCTCCCCTTTATTTATGCACTATCCTCAGTGCATTATAGACATATACATTAAAAAATTCTTCAAAAATCTCCATGCCTTTCCTATTGGAAGGTTGTTGTCTTTCTGGTGCTCTTTTTCCAAGGACATGATTCATCTTTTCATAATTCAACTGGAATTCTCTTGCTCTATTCCATAGAGTTTTTTCAGGAAATAATTATGCTCTCTGTGACATTCTTGAGCTACCTCCTCCTTGTTTCACTCACCCTTACAGGCTCAGACATCATTTGACTGCTACACAGTCCTTCAACGATCCATCTTGCCAAGGATTTCACACACAAGGAGAGCACCAACTCATTACTAGATCCCCACTAAGGATCTACAATTTAAGGCTCGAATGTTCCAACAATAGTCATTCTTCCTAAGCATCCCAACTTCAATAATTATCATTTCATATGTGTCACACACATACAACCATCATGAGATAACATCTTATCACTTTCATGTAGAAATTAAAATATATTTCATAAGGAAAATTCAACTTTTTCCCAAATATGAAATTCTATTTCACAATTTTGTTTTTTTGTTGCAATATAAAGCAATGATCTTTATTATGGCTTTCTACAGCTTCATACTTGAGACCACTTGTTTTTTTCGCAATATTGTCATCTTGCATCCAACCAACAGATTATTAGTGCTTCTTACATAATATACTTTTATTGAAATATGTACATAAGCTTACATAATGATATTAGAATTGTCTACACTTAACAATTCAATCATAGATATCAAACCATTTATTAAGTAGAATGAAATTATTATTCTCTACATAGGAATGTCTAGCCATTAGGTCTTCCATTCCTCCAACACCATTATTTTTATTACTCTATTTTCTAAACATAATTTTCTTGTAGTCACTACTCATGTGACTACTTGACTTGCAACTTTCTTGTTGCAATGGCTAACAACCCCTGAAACGTTCTCAACTCCATGAGTTAGTAATAATTGTAACATCTCAATTGTTAGCATAATCTTTTCCATTAAATATCATATATGTATGCATTCACAAAAATGCATTCAATAATTGCATTCGACCATAAACAACTCAATCATGTATGAGTGCAACTCTACCACTTACACACTATGCATGAGTGCAATTCACCATGCATATCTATTCAATGCACCTTTGTATTGATTTCATGATTTCATTTATCTAATTCATGTATCCCACTATGGTGAATTGGAAGGTCTGACCAATGCACCGATACATTATCCATACACTTCCTATTACTTACTCAACTATTTGGATGACTTCATTTTCAACCTGAACACTACACCAAGAATAAAATTCTATGGTGATCTTTAGTGTTAGAAAAAAGGTTGTATTCCAAACCTTAGCTAAATTAGGAAGTTTTCCTTGGATACTTTTGTGACACTAAAACCTTTCCATATCCAGCCATGTCATGGCCTCATACATGACTAGTGTTACCGGTATTCATTCCTATAATAGGTTCATACCCTTTTATTGCTTTGGTTATTAGCTCATAACCAACAAATCCATAATATGTTATTACATCACATGTATGCATTCAAAATTCATGCAACTTTTATAATTATTACATGCCTCTATCCCCACACCTAGTGGTATCTTATTTCCATTAATGCATTCAAATTATGCAATAATGTAATTTATATAATAAAATCTCGCTGGGGGAATTCTTACCTAAATTCCCCTTCAACAATTATGAAATATAAATACATAAAATGTATACATGCATAGCTTCCCTTAAATACATTTAATGCTACCTGGATAGTTGGTATTAGTAGGAGCTTCCTTCATATGGATGTCTTCCATATGCAACAACATCATCAACAACACTTGCAGCCATGCAATAATTATTTCTTTCTTGGCACAAAAACTCA
>JASDQU010026098.1:532-24332 GCA_032191745.1 Picea mariana | reverse complement strand
CAGGTGGTGAGAGGAGCAAGAGTAGTGAGGGGTTACCTACTGCAAGGATCGACAGTTCTCGTTGACTTGGGATCAATGGTCCAGTTACTTTCAGACTTTCAGGCTTTGGGTGTTTTGAATGTGAAACATGAAAAATATCCCAGAGGAAAATCTCCGAAGTGAATGATTTGTCACCATGTGTCATGATGGATGAATGGTCTAGATTCTCTTCAGAAGTCTGGGATTCGGGAGTTTCAAATGTTAGGCTTGGAAATCAGTCGGAGGAAAATCGCCGAAGTAAATGATCTGTCGTCGCGTGTCTTGATTGATGAATGGTCCATATTTACTTCGAGACTTCAGAACTTAAGATCTTTGAGACTTTTGATGACTCTTGGTGCTAAACTCCGCGCGATTCTGCACCCCCGAATGGATGACAACCGTTGATATGATTTGCTTGGTGGATATTTACCGTTGAAAATTTCACTATTCATTTTCGCAATCTTGGCCCGAAAATGACCATTTTGAATGGTTGTGTTTGTCCACGGGCATTCCCTGTGTATATAAAAAGGCTTGGTCGACCTGTGGTGAGCTGGATCAATGGAAAATATGATGACAAGTAATTCAAACCAAATCCAACATATATTCCATCCTTTCAAGAAAACAGAACAGAAATGCGCAAAGACTCAAACCAGAAAGAAATGAATAAGAACTAAGTAACTCAGTAACGGGAAAATGACTTAACTAAACAGAAGAGGAAAATTTGATGAAGGCATAGGGAAAAAGAGAGGAGAGGCAGGGGATGCAGACCTAGGTTACAACAGGTTGTAAGAAGATATCCATGATCACATGTAGCTATTTTCTTTCAGGATTAGAGTGGTTGCATTGTTGCATGTCTAGGGGAATCATGCAATACACCCATGATTTGATCTTCGTGTGGAATAACATTTTTACTTCATCCTTTTTGAGAGAATTGGTTATGATTGAACTTCATTGGAAATTTATAGAGGTGAGACCCCACTCTTGTTGGGTGTTGATGAAGGACAATGGGAAAGCATGAACTCTTGTTACGAAAATAAGAAATCATGAGAATATTGTTTTGATGGAGGATTCTCATTTTTTTTATTCCTTGGTCGATTGTTATGGTTTGGTTCACCCTTCATGGTGGAATTCCTTTGGTTCATGGATTAACATTCTAGTGGATAATCATATTCTTACTCTCAAAATTATTATTTGATTATCAGTTCCAGAATTGTTCTTTATGGTGCCAGTCATTGAAACAATGCTCGTTGTACCATGAAGCTAGTGGAACTCAAAGGATTCACCTGCCAATTAAAAAGGGATATCTTCAAATTTATGCTATCAGTTGAATACTTATTAGAATGTGTATGAATCTGTTTATTGCATGTGTTAATTCATTAATTCTTATGTTTTACTTATACGTAAGATGATGAGTATACTAGTTTTGACTATCAAGATGATGGTGCATGAAGAAAAATTCCAGGTCCAGCGGGTGTGCATATTGGATAGGAAGATCGAAGCAATTTTTGCAGAATTTGAAGAACTCTTATTGTACATGTGTCTATAGATGCATTGAGGACAATGCATAAATAAGGGGGAGGGGAATGTAATACCCCAACTAGATCCCCAGATTGTAAATATATTGTATATGTGATACTTAATCTAGTGAGCCAGTTTGTTTGGGTCAGAGTTCCTATAAAGATGATTAAAATATATAGAGATTGTATTATAAAGTGTACATATGCACCAATTAATAAAATAACACCGTGGTTGCGGACCAAGGGACAAAAAGAGTATGGGGGGATAAGACTCAATGAGTGGGAAAGGGGAGCTAAGAGATAGGAAAAGGGAGCTTACGCTAAGGAGGCTAAGAAAATATAGTATAATAATTCCCCATTCCTTTATATTATTATATTATATAATAATACAATATAAAAAGGGACATATGCATATTTAAAGGGGGAATTGGGTTTAATTCTCCATTCTATTCATTTTATTCTTACTAGATTGACTACAAGAGTGTCTCTAGGGAACATGGCGACCCAAACTACATAATTTACCCATGGATCCAGGGTGGACCTGGGTGTGTACACTTCTCCTTTGGTTGACTCAGAAAAGGTTAGATCCATGGAGGGAGAAGTGTGGAGATAGGTTCCCCGGTGTGAGGCCTGGAGGGTACTTGGAGACCTCTGAGGGAAGCTGAAACTCCTGGAGCCACAATTCTATGAGACTTCCTGGTCATCTTGTGTTGGAGCTTTGGAAGGGTAGTGGTGCATCTTGAGGGACCCCAGTGCAAATAAGGGGGAACACTACCTTGGGTTGTGTACGCTGATGGGGAATGAGAGACCATAGGTTAGAGTGTTGTTGGGGTTTGTTAATGTTGGCGTCAGAAGTCACTCCTGGATTGCGGCAGGAGTAAGACTAAGGCCCATCGGTATAAATGTCACGATTTTTTGATAAAGGGTGGTGGATGGAAGTAAACTCGGAACAATATCGTTCTAACTCAGAAACTAGGCCAGGCATGCACAAGCAGATGAGGTCTTGATTCAATTTCAGGCAGTAAGTTGTAATAAGGGTGAGTAGGAGGAAGACTTCTGTGAGGAAATGTGAAGGGCTGCTGTAGGCATCGGGCTTCCAATAGCCTGTAGAAGAAAACTTTGAACACAAGAAGCTCTTATATTCAAAAGAAAAAACACTAAAAGAACATAACAACGTTATAATAAATCCTTTGTCATAACATAGTCACGACAATTCATGTGAATCATTCAGTCATGAACTCTTTCAGTATGAGAACAAAACAAGATGAAAAAGAGAGCTACCTTACATTGAACAAGGAAATTTCATATACAGATACATTGTCAAGAAAACCAGTGCTTCATTAAAACATTAGAGTCGGGAGATTTTTGCTACCATCCATCCCTACAGAAATACAAAAACCGAGTATATATACTCAGGGCAATTCGCCACCTTTGCAACAGGAAGGTAGCTGAGATATTAAAGTCCAAATTAGTGTGTGTAGGCTCCTCAGTCAAACCTGGACGAAACTCCTTCGTCAGACGCCACCTTAAATCAGCATGGCTCTTGCAGGGGGACCTGCATACAAGGGTACCATGGGCCGATTTATCCAGGCCTTTTCCACGCCCTCCATTTATGAGTTGAGCTGAGGTCTCAACCAATTTCTCAATATTCATTAACTCCTTCTTCCATGGAGGGTGGCCGAGACTGAAAACATAAAAAGTAACCCTTTTTCCTTTGAAGTCCTAGTAGACGAAATGTTGAAATGGCTCCTGGGCGCTTTTAGAATTTCACGTTTCGGGGTTTCAAAATGAAGTGGAAGAGAGAAACACTTTTTCCTTTGAAGTCCTGGTAGCCGAAATGGCTCTTGGGCGTTTTTTGCATTTCACGTTTCGAGGTTTCGAAATGCAATGGAAGAGAGCAACCCTTTGTCCTTTGAAGTCCCGGTAATCGAAATGTCGAAATGGCTCTTGGGCGCTTTTCACATTTCGTGTTTCAGGGTTTTGAAATGCAGTGGAAGAGATCAACCCTTTGTCCTTTGAAGTCCCAGTAGCCGAAATTTCGAAATGGTTCTTGGGCGTTTTTCACATTTCGCGTTTCGGGGTTTCGAAATGCAGTGGAAGAGAAACCCCTTTGTCCTTTGAAGTCCTGGTAGCTGAAATTCCGAGATGGCTCCTAGGCATTTTTTTCATTTCGTATTTCAGGGTTTCAAAATGTAGTGGAAGAGCAACCCCTTTGTCCTTTGAAGTCCCGGTAGCCGAAATGGCTCCTGGGCATTTTTCGCATTTCGTGTTTTGGGGTTTCAAAATGCAGTGCAAGAGAAACCCCTTTGTCCTTTGAAGTCCCGGTAGCCGAAATGCTGAAATGGCTCCTGGGCGTTTTTCGCATTTCGCGTTTCGAGGTTTCGAAATGTAGTGGAAGAGAAACTCCTTTGTCCTTTGAAGTCCCGATAGCCGAAATGGATCCTGGGCGTTTTTCTCATTTTGCGTTTCGGGGTTTTGAAATGCAGTGGAAGAGCAACCCCTTTGTCCTTTGAAGTACCAGTAGCCAAAATGTCGAAATGGCTCTTGGGCATTTTTCGCATTTCACATTTCAGGGTTTCAAAATGCAGTGGAAGAGCAACCCCTTTGTCCTTTGAAGTCCCAGTAGCCGAAATGGATCCTGGGCATTTTTCGCATTTCACGTTTCGGGGTTTTGAAATGCAATGGAAGAGAAACCCCTTTGTCCTTTGAAGTCCTAGTAGTCGAAATGATGAAATGGCTCCTAGGCATTTTTCGCATTTCTCTTTTCGGGGTTTCGAAATGTAGTGGAAGAGCAACCCCTTTGTTCTTTGAAGTCTCGGTAGCCGAAATGGCTCCTGGGCACTTTTCGCATTTTGCGTTTTGGGGTTTCGAAATGCAGTGGAAGAGCAACCCCTTTGTCCTTTGAAGTCCCGTTAGCCAAAATGGCTCCTGGGCATTTTTCGCATTTCACGTTTTGGGGTTTCGAAATGCAGTGGAAGAGAAACCCCTTTGTCCTTTGAAGTCCCGATAGCCGAAATGCTGAAATGGCTCCTGGGCGCTTTTCGTATTTCGTGTTTCAGGGTTTCGAAATGCAGTGGAAGAGAGAAACCCTTTGTTCTTTGAAGTTCGGGTAGATGAAATGCCGAAACGGCTCATTATTTTGTGATTTTGGCCATAAGAGATGAGCTCATGCGCCAGACCTCATGCAACTCTGCGACTCAAACTTACCCGATCATGATCGTCGATCTGCTCCATCTGTAGATCCTCGCCGTTGAAAACAAAATGCTCACTCGCTTGATTTTAAGCCTGAAATGGACTTCTTCAGTGTGCTGCGCTCGACGCTCATGACTTGCAAGAATTGGCACTAATATTAGGCTCCATGGGGGATAGAGTCATCCCTGCGTTTCTCTAAGAACTCATGTAGTTCCAGTTGCCTTCTGTTGGGTTATGGAGTCATTTATTAAGCTGAAAATAAACATAAAAGCAATAAAGACAATATTTACAAAAACAAAGGATTCGTCTAAGGCTCAAACAAAACATTTCTTCAGGAAATGCCCATTTATTGGGTCGCTAAAAACTTCTTCACCCTCCAAATCCTGCAACCTATATGTGTTATTTAAGAATACTTCAAAGATTTTAAAGGGCCCGATCCAGAGGGCATCAAACTTGATGTGTTTGCTCCTATCCTGCCTGGGTGCATCCCACTTAAGCACCAAATCTCCCAGCTCGAATTCCTCCTTTCTAACCTTCCTTTCAAAGGCCTGCTTGATCTTCTGCTGATGACTATGAGCTATGTCCATCACCTGCTCCCTGATCTGTTGCAGTTCCACCATTTGATGAATTGTTCTGACCATATGGTTTGGCTCTCCTTTATGATCTTGAAAGAATTTCGCTACAGGTAAAGCGAGTTGAGTGGGAAACACAGCCTCCGTCCCATAAACAAGTTGAAAAGGTGAGGTGCCCAAGGAATTCTTTGTTGTCACTCGATCGACCCATAGAGAGAATTTGAGCTTTGAATCTCAAGCCCTCTTATTGTCTTCCAATAATATTTTAATGAGTTTGATTAGAATTTTATTGGAAGATTCTGCTAGCCCATTTCCTTGAGGATAATAAGGATTGGAGTGAATTAGTTAAATCTTTAACTACTCATAGAACTTAACCAGAGGCTTAGACTTGAAAGAAGAAGCATTATCAGTGACAATTCTACTGGGACAGCCAAATCTGGCTATGATATCCTCCAAGAAGCTGATAATTACCTTGTGTGAAGCACTCCTGGTGGGGGCAACTTCTATCCACTTGGTGAAATAGTCTGTTGCAGTCAGGATCCTTTTATGCTGGCCACTTGAAGGAGGATGAATTTCCCCAATGAATTCCAACCCCCACTGTTGAAAGGGTGCTGAAGCTACTACAGGCTTTAGTGGCAGAGATTTGAGCTGCTACTTTCCTGAGAACCTTTGGCATTTGATGCAAGCTCTGACCTCTCTACAGACATCAGTGAATAAGGTAGGCCAGTAGTACCTAGCCCTGAGAACTTTGTGGGCTATGGTATTCCAGAAATGATGCCCTCCACAAAGGCCGCTATGGAAATCAAACATAACTTTCTGGGCCTCCTGTGGGTTCAGACACCTCAGAAACACCCCTAGAGGGTCTCTCCAGTACAAGACATGGTCAATAAGGAAATATCTGACTGCCTTGAGCTTTAAATATCTTGCCTTTCTTTTTCCCATTCCATCAGGAGGCTTCAACTCTTGCAAAAAGTACAAAATGTCTCTATACCAGGTGCATTTTGCTAGTGATAAGCCACCCTGAGTGCTTTTGATGGACGACTCAGCTTGCTGATTTCTTGAGCAAGCATTGATTAAGCTAACCCCCAAGGCCTTACAATTGGATTCAACCAACAGCTTGGCTAAACCCTACCCTTTAACCAACTTGGTGGGATTTATCTCTAGGTCAAACTCAAGGATCTTGGCAATCCATTTACCTCTTCTCCCATCTATGTCAGGATGTATACGGATGTCTTTCACAGAGGCTGAAGGAACGTATGCAGTCACTCTTGAGTGCAAGACATAGACTTTGAAAGATTTGAGAGCTTTCACCAAGGCATAGGCCTGCTTCTCCATGATCTCATACCTGATTTCTGCATCTCTTAATTCCTTACTGAAGAAGGAAATGGGTTTCTCTCGCCCTTCCTCATTTTTCTGCAATAAGACCGCTGCTACTGTGTCAAAAGAAGAAAAAGAAAAAATTAGGAAATCCTTGGAATAATCAAGACTGGTCATCACAGGTGCCTCATTCAATGCCTTTTTTATTTGGATGAAAGATTCCCTGGGTTCAACAGTCCATTTTACTTTTTTTCCCTTTCTGAGCATGGTTGTGATGTGTTTCACCAACTCAACAAAATTTGAGACGAACCTCCTTAGAAAGTTAATCTTCCCTAAAAAAGCCTAAACTTCCTTTCTAGACCTGGGAAGAGATAGGGTTTGAATTGCCTCTACCCTGTTGGGATCAATTCTCACTCCCACTGTTGATACTATATGGCCTAACAACTTCCCCTCCTTCATAGAAAACAAAGATTTCTTGGGATTTAAGGAAAGGACAAACCCCCAGCATTTCAATAAAACTTTCCTCAAGTGACAGTGGTGCTCTTTATCACACCTGGAGAAGACTGTGATGTCATCCAGATAGATTACCACAAATTGATCTTTCTACCCGATGAAGGCTATGTCCATGTCTTGCTAGAATGTTTCTCCTGCATTCATTAATCCAAAAGGAATTTTGGCATACATGAATGTGCCCCGAGGAGTGGTGAAGGTTGTTTTCTCTCTGTCCTCAGGCATGATTGATATATAATTATAGCCAGAAAAACCATCAATCATGGATATCCTAGATGCATCAGTTACACTCTGCAATATGTGTTCCATGTTGGGCAAGGGATAGTTGTCTTTCTTTGAGCTCCTGTTTAGGTTTCTGAAATCAACATAGAGCCTGATTTCTCCACTTTTCTTCCTCACTGGGACCAAATTGGCCACCCACTCAGAATATCTCAAGGGGACAATGATTTGGACATCTAACAACTTCTTCACTTCTCTCTCCATGACAAGCAACACCATGGGATTTATCTGTCTTAGCTTCTGCCTAAATGGATTAGCCTCTTCCTTCAGTGGGATCTTGTGTTCAATGACAGTTGTGTCATATGTGTTGAGGTCTTCATAGGTCCATGCAAACACATCAACAAATTCTCTTAATAACTCGGTATATTCGACCCTCTATTCTTTGGTCAAACTGCTTACAACTTGACAAACTTAGGCTCCTCCTGTGTGCCGATGTTGCACTCCGTTGTATCAACATCTCCATTTGAAACCCCACCCTTTACTACCACATCATTCCCATCGAACAATCTTTCTAAAGGGACTAGTCCCTTCAGAATGTGATTGCTAGGCAAATTAATAATATGGTGATCGACAATTTTATTTAAAAATATCTTAGGGTGAGGGTGAATTTCAAGATCAGGATCTTGATCAATGTGCAATGACGAAAATTCATCGACAGACTAAAGGAATTTTTTGATTTCAAGATCATCTTTGAATACCTTCCAATGCCTGATATTGTCCAGAACAGATGGCCTATATCTTATCTCAACCTCATATTTGATCTTAGGCGATGGAGGGATCTTGAACAGACTAGCTGAGACAACTAAGGAATCGGCCAAAGTATTTTCCTCTCTTGGAATAAAAGAAATGTTGAAAGCTGAGAAGAAATTATCAATCAGGTCCCACACCTCATTTCTGTAACCCCTGAGCCAAGGATGCTTAGCCCAATAAACATTCCTGACTTGCTGGATTATCAACTCAGTGTCTTCAAACACTGCTACCTCCTCAATTTCCCTTTCTTTTGCAGCTCTCATACCCAGAACAAGAGCTTCATATTCTGCCACATTATTGGTAGCTTCAAATTCTAGCTTGTATGACAGAGATATGGTTTCCTGACAAAGTGACACAAAAACCACTACAGTGCCAACGCATTCACTAGAAGAAGCTCTGTCGAAGAAAATTTTCCAAACAGAGGTGGTTGGAGGAGGTATCTCGTGGTTAAATATGGGTTGCTTTCTGATTTGAAAAGGGGCTTCAGGAGTCTCAGTGATTTGCAATAAACTAGACCCCAAATCAGTGTCAAGTGCAAAGATAGGATGATTGGTGGGGTCTTCTTCGTCACTAACAATGTAGGCCAACTGATCTTCTCTGTACAACCTCTTGTGTTCCCCTCCAAAGACTGGAATGGTGGCATATGTGAGATCCATCTGTAATGTTCCTCCAAGTTTTTTAATCCAAGATCTTGACAACAACATGCCGAACTTGGGAGGAACATCAACTACTATAATGTCCATGACCACACTCTTCATTGGAAGTTGAAATAAAGAGACCACCAAATCTTTGATGACTCCAAGGCATTGCACCCTCCTTGAATCAAAAGAGTACAAATTGTGATAAGCCTTTGTTACTTCCAGTCCCAATTCTTCCATGACTATTTTGGGCATAAGGTTGTGGGAAGCTCCTAAATCCATGAGGCAATTATGCAACACCTTGTCATGTATGTTCAGGGATGTGTAGAAGGGAGGGGAAGAATCATCTCTGTATTCTACCATGGGACCTAGGACGATGGTTGGATTTTCATCTTGAAGATTTACTGAGTCTGAGGAAAGCTGGGGGGACTCAGATTGTAGCAATTTGGAGAGGGACCTTTTGAAATCTTCATTTTTAACTAGTTCTGAGAGGGGTACGAGAATTCTAATCTTTTGAATTTCATGCTCAAAACTAAAGGAGGAAAGAGGCTTAGGAGCTTCCCTTACCTCAAAGACAGGTTCTTTGACTATTGGCGAAGTATTCTGAGTTTTCTTCTCTTTAGTAGTGATTGTTATAGGTTTAGCAAGTTTTTCCGCTATGAGAGGCTGATCATGTCTATCAAAATTCCCTTCTTTCTTCTTTGACCTGAGATGATACCTGTTAGGAGTGTTGTTTGCCTTTTCCCCTTTACCCAACTCATTGACTTGACTGTTCATAAGAGATTCTTCATATATAGATTGAGTCAAATGGGGAAAAGGGAAAGTGTCTTCAATACAATGAATTTCAGGGTTGAGCTCATCTATCTCCTCTCCTTCCTCATGAGTAACTAGGTTATTTTGGAGAGAGGTTTGAATCCTCTACTCATCTCTGTCTTTGCTCCTTTGTTTTCTTGGAAAATCCTATGGCACATTGTTGCTAGGCCTCCTGAAGCCTTTGTTATCAGTATTTTGGGGATTTCTATACATGGTCTTCCCTTCTAACTCCCACCTTTCCATTCTAGCCGAAAGAAATTTTAGCACTTTAGTTACCTCATCCGTATGAAGGGGAAGGGGAGAGGAATTGGATGGGGAGGCTTCAGGTCTCTTCCTGGATATGTCTCTATCAACCTTATTCCTGAGTCGGTCAACAACCAATATGTTAGATTCTACTTCCACGACTGCATCCTACATGTGAGCCAGAGTAGTGGCTCTCCTTTCCCTCAACAAAAGGCAGAAATCGGGATCAAAAGCACTAGCATAAGTGATCTTAGTAGAGGCTTCTGAGGGATTTATTTCAGCGGGGATCTTATTGTACATTTTATTGAATCTCTTGGAGAAATAAGAGACAGACTCTCCTTCCTTTCTCTTCAAAGACCCGAACTTTGTCATGTAATACATGAAGTCTTTTTTGTCTCCCCACTGTCTCAAAAAGGCATTATCCAAAGCCTCAATCCCATCGATGGATCCAGGAGGTAGGGCCCTAAACCACTTTCTAGCCTCACCTTCAAGGCTATGGACGAAAATCCTCATCCATACGTCTGCATGCATGATAACATGATCATCCGTAAAATCGTAAAAGGCTTCAAGGTGTTCTTCTGCAGCTATGTCCCCTTCGCTTGTAAACTTGGGTAGCTGCTTAAGGTAGTCATCTGCTGGAAGGGCATTGAGAGGCTGAGGTAACACAAGCGGAGCATACCTAGTAGGTATTATAGCCTCCATTCGGGTCATGGGGGGATTTTCTCCTTCCATAAGAATATTAGGTGGAGGAGAACTCAGAGGAGAAGGAGCTCGAATAGGGGATGTTATCACTTCAAGAAAATCTTTAGGGTTGTAGGCTAAAGATGCTTGGTAACTCAAGAATATGGTAAATTTGGTATTCTTGGAACAATGGGATAACTCAATAGCTAATGAGAAAAACAACTTATCATGAATTCGAATAAGACAATGCCTTTAGAAATCAATGATCAGATAGAGTAATTGAAATAGGGTATGAAGAACACTAATCTAGATAACCAAGTACATTAACATGCAGGGTCATACAAGATAGTAAGAGATCCTTTAATTCAAAATCATGAGCTAAATAAGAAT
The DNA here is from genome assembly GCA_032191745.1 of Picea mariana. Classification (NCBI taxonomy): domain Eukaryota; kingdom Viridiplantae; phylum Streptophyta; class Pinopsida; order Pinales; family Pinaceae; genus Picea; species Picea mariana. The sequence continues at coordinate 13,412 of JASDQU010026098.1, read as the reverse complement.
ATGACGGTTCTTAAAAGCTGAGCTAAACTGAATCAAAGTATAGAGTAATGCAACACATGAACAAATCTGACATTGATAGCAGAAAAAGAGTGTGATTCATATCAAGATAAGAGTCTAAGTACATGAGCCAAAATGTATCCAGGATTGAACCCCTCAGTCCTCAAGACTAAATCCTATCCCGAAATACAAAATGCTTGCTTAAATAATAAAAATAATAACTATCTCCTCCATGTTTGCTGGAAAACAATTAAAATAAAACTAAAACTAGAATTGGTTGCAATAACCTAGAGCTGTTGAAAGATGGTGGATTTGTTGACTGGAGGTAACTGTTGTCAAGTGTCCAATTCTTGCTGCCACTTGTCTTTCCTCTAGTCAAGTGTCTTTGAGATAAGTTTTTCCCACTAATTATGTCCATATTGATGAATTTTGAATGCTACAATTGGCATGCTTTGATACTTAGAATCTTGGCACTTGTGAATTTTCCATGTGCGCTCCTCCTTTAAATCTATCGCTCCTTGAAAATATCCTCCTAATCTGCTACAGATAAGGAAAAATAACGCACTTTTGATGGCGCTATGAAACAGGCTACATGTAGCAATACTAAAAGCTACATCAGTCTCCTTTTTTGACCAAAGAAGAGAATTTCACCTTTGAGTGATACAAAATATACTAAATAAATATATGTCAGCTGCCTTTTCAACAAAATAATAAAAGTCAACTGATCCTTATCTCTTTTACACGTTCTAGAAATTTCTTCTTTGTTGAAAATGAAAGTTGTTGTCCATAAGGCTCGATCCTCCTCACGTGTCCACTCTTTTCCATATCCAATAATCGTGAGATCTAAAACTAACAAACTATCCCTAAAAATCAGAAAAGAATCACTGAAATATAGGGCACAATCTTTGATCTACTGAGATGAAGGAATTTTGCAAATTGAATACTCCATCATTCCTTAGAAAGTGGCGTATAATAGCATTGACCTGGCAGCATCTTCAATGATCATCAAACTCTTGTCTCCTTAGATTTCATGTAGTTAGGTTGTACTCATCAATTCGAATTGCAGAGACGTGCTTTAGTGCTTTGTGAATGCTTCGCTGCCAATAACTCAGAGCGTAGAATTCAATAGCAAACCCGTTGGTTCTTTGAATGACAATAAGTTTTGTTGTGTTGAGTGTGTAGACATGTGACTTTACTTGTGGCTTGACTCATGGTTTGGGCCTGTGTGCTCTCCCAAATTTTGGAAAAAGTTTAAACCCCGATAGGCATGTGTAGAATTTGGCATATGTAGTTGATTTGTGATGATAGGATTTCGTATGACACGACTTAGGTTTTAAAACCTTTGATCAAACAATGAATGAAAACCATGATGACTGAACAAGATCAAACAGATGATCTCCATAGGTGATTTCGTCAGCATTTAAAAGCATGATGACAAGATAATTATTGGGATTTTAGCTGCCAAATTTCTGAATTTTCGACAGCTTAATACCACAAAATTATGCCTTTTAGTTGCCGAAATCCATTTGTTTTGCCACTTTTACATCATGAATATATACCATGCAATTCTTTAAAAGACCACTCTATGACCATCTGGAAATCACCTAAACTCAAAAATTTAAAAATTATTGAGGAGATAACACTAGGTAGGTCGCATGGAGCTGAAACACGGGAGCAAGAGCTAGCCTTGGTGTTTTCCCTGCTGGCAGTGAATGACATTTATCTATTTTGCCTTTGAATGCTCAGAAGTTTTGATCTGTATAAGTGTATAACAAGTGGCCTACAATTTGTCGCTAGCCTCAACACTTGGGCACTCATTAGACACTTTGCTTGACAACTGCAAGATTTGTTTGATTGATAGTATTTCGTTTGATGTTGATATTGAGTCCCAAAGCTTCTCACTCTTTGTCAATAATTCCTTGAGGTGTGCACGCATAGGACAAATATGGTCACTATAACAAATGACGAAGTTTCCTTTTGATATTTACAACAGTAAGCACTTTCACCAGCTTACTTGCTTCGGGGAGTACACCTTAATTATTGAAACCCGAGGCTTTCACTAGCTAACTTCAACTTCACAACATACGTTAGCTATTAAAAAGATTTTTCACAAAAAATTGAAAAGATCTTTGGAGGATCAATTTATTTCTAAGATAAAATCTTAAATCCTATGTTTTGATACTTCTAAAATCTAAAAATTTATAAAGAATCCTATTAATGACCACACTATCACCTAAAAAATGAAAAACATTCACTGATTCATTTTGGGAGCTGACATTTGGCTCCAATTGGGATGGATACCTCCCTGTGAGGTCACCAAGAACCTAGTAGTTCTAGTTGCCTTTAGCTTTGTGCATGGAGTCATCTGGCTTGTGCAACTGATCTTCAGAAACCTGTAGCTTGCTCTGTTTATTCAACCAATAACTAAAAAAAACCTAGTTGCTCGTATGGCGAGCTTATTCTTCTGCCTATTCCCACATTAACACTTTGCACTGCTTCTTAATCAAGTAAACTCATGCTTCCAATGAAGCCATGTAAGAAATTTATTTGCAGAGAAAATTTTTGATCTTGATCCCAAAAATAAAAGAATGCGTAGCCAACAGAGATGTGTTCGGAAAAAATGATAGAAGCAACCTTCATCTGACAAGAATATCTTGATCTTTATACTTCTCAATGATTCAAGAAAATCGGCAATAGGATCAATAAAATAGTAAAGGAATACCTCTTCAAGCTTATGTTCTGACTGTAAACGGAAATATTATTGCTGGCTTCCCTCCCTGATCTCAATGATGAATGTGGACTACTCAACCTTTGTCGGAGAAAAATGCATGGCCAACCGTTGATCTAAAATTTTATGCTCATCATCTTCCTCTTCATATCTGCTGCAAACTTCTAGTCTATGTAAATCTTGAAACTGTAGGTTGTCCTCATCATTTACTGCAGATCTGAAACTGTTACTTGTTGATCTGTCAATTCTTCCTGCTGATGCATATATTTGCCCTTTGACCTCAAAACCTTCAAAAGAGATATGTTGATTTTCATGAATATCTAAAGCAGTAGATACATCTGATATAATGTCAGATGTTTCTATGTTATTACAATCATTCAATACCTCTTGATCTTGGTGATAACCATCTTTAATAGACACGTTCAATACAAGGTAAAAAACATCATCATGGTTGTCAAAATGTGGATCAACAAACTCTTGATCATGATTAGAGATGTCTTCTACTACAACAAAGTCTTCTTGAATATTTGGATTTTTATTCAACAAATTAAACTCATGACAACATTCAAGAAATAGAAAGTCGGCTGAAAATATGCCTTTACAAAACACATGGAAGGCAACATGAAAATCAGCCAAAGAGTTGATACTAGCAATAGGCAGAGACCGGTACCAACCACGAGGAATCCCTTCTAATGAAAAACAGAATAGCTGGATCTGAACATCCTCATGCACTACTTGCAACCGATGCATGTAATCATGAAAGTCCAACCAATGTTTAGCTAGCACTTCCCACTCTTCTCCTTGAAATCTGGGAAGACTATTCTCCCATTCATCTCTAGTAGGTACTGGATTAGGAAAACCATAAATAATTGAAAAATCATAGAATGCATACCTCTTTGCTAAGATCTTGTTCATGTCATACCAGTGGAGTCACCAACAATTTTCTGAACAATGGAGTCGCCACTGAATTCGTCCTTCATGGAGTCACCAGATAGATGATTACAACCAAATGATGTCCAGGCTTTGTTTATCATCAAAGCTGGATCTAATGTTGTTTCCTAGGGAAGCTGAGCTTCAATATCCTCTCCCCGGCAACGACACCAATTTTTTATCACTCTAAGAAACTTTTTAGGGTTGTAGGCTAAAGATGCTTGGTAACTCAAGAATATGGTAAATTTGGTATGCTTGGAACAATGGGATAACTCAATAGCTAATGAGAAAAACAACTTATCATGAATTCGAATAAGACAGTGCTTTTAGAAATCAATGATCAGACAGAGTAATTGAAATAGGGTATGAAGAACACTAATCTAGATAACCAAGTACATTAACATGCAGGGTCATACAAGATAGTAAGGGATCCTTTAATTCAAATTCATGAGCTAAATAAGAAGATGACAGTTCTTAAAAGCTGAGCTAAATTGAATCAAAGTACAGAGTAATGCAACACATGAACAAATCTGACATTGATAGCAAAAGAAGAATGTGATTCATATCAACATAAGAGTCCAAGTACATGAGCCAAAATGTATCCAGTATTGAACCCCTCAGTCCTCAAGACTGAATCCTGTCCCGAAATACAAAATGCTTGCTTAAATAATAAAAATAATAACTATCTCCTCCATGTTTGCTGGAAAACAATTAAAATAAAACTAAAACTAGAATTGGTTGCAATAACCTAGAGCTGTTGAAAGATGGTGGATTTTTCGACTGGAGATAACTGTTGTCAAGTGTCCAATTCTTGCTGCCACTTGTCTTTCCTCTAGTCAAGTGTATTTGAGATAATTTTTTCCCACTAATTATGTCCCTGTTGATGAATTTTGAATGCTACAATTGGCATTCTTTGATACTCAGAATCTTGGCACTTGTGAATTTTCCATGTGCGCTCCTCCTTTACATCCATCGCTCCTTGAAAATATCCTCCTAATCTGCTACAGATAAGGAAAAATAACGCACTTCTGCTGGCACTATGAAACAGGCTACATGTAGCGATACTAAAAGCTACATCAGTCTCCTTTTTTGACCAAATAAGAGAATTTCACCTTTGAGTATTACAAAATATACTAAATAAATATATGCTAGTTGCCTTTTCAACAAAATAATAAAAATCAACTGATCCTTATCTCTTTTACACGTTCTAGAAATTTCTACTTTGTTGAAAATGAAACCTGTTGTCCATAAGGCTCGATCCTCTTCATGTGCCCACTCTTTTCGATATCTGGTAATTGTGAGATCTAAAACTAACAAACTATCCCTAAAAATCAGAAAAGAATCACTGAAATAGAGGGCACAATCTTTGATCTGCTGAGATGAAGGAATTTTGCAAATTGAATACTCCATCATTCCTTAGAAAGTGGCGTATAATAGCATTGACCTGGAAGCATATTCAACGATCATCAAACTCTTGTCTCCTTAGATTTCATGTAGTTAGGTTGTACTCATCAATTCAAATTGCAGAGACGTGCTTTGGTGCTCTGTGAATGCTTCATTGCCAATAACTCAGAGCATAGAATTCAATAGCAAACTCGTTGGTTCTTTGAATGAAAATAAGTTTTCTTGTGTTGAGTGTGTAGACATGTAACTTTACTTGAGGCTTGACTCATGGTTTGGGCCTATGTGCTCTCCCAAATTTTGGAAAAAGTTTAAACCCCGATAGGCATGTGTAGAATTTGGCATATGTAGTTGATATGTGATGATAGGATTTCGTATGAATGACTTAGGTTTTAAAAACTTTGATCAAACAATGAATGAAAACCATGATGATTGACCAAGATCAAACACATGATCTCCATAGGTGATTTCGTCAACATTTAAAAGCATGATGACAAGATAATTATTGGGATTTTAGCTGCCAAATTTCTGAATTTTCGACAGCTTAATACCACAAAATTATGCCTTTTAGCTGCCGAAAGCCATTTGTTTTTCCACTTTTACATCATGAATATATACCATGCAATTCTTTAAAAGACCACTCTATGACCATCTGGAAATCACCTAAACTCAAAAATTTGAAAATTATTGAGGAGATAACACTATGTAGGTCGCATGGAGCTGAAACACGGGAGCAAGAGCTAGCCTCGGTGTTTTCCCTGCTTGCAGTGAATGACATTTATCTATTTTTCCTTTGAATGCTCAGAAGTTTTGATCTGTATAAGTGTATAACAAGTGGCCTACAATTTTTCGTTGGCATCAACACCTGGGTGCTCATTAGACACTTTGCTTGACAGCTTCAAGATTTGTTTGACTGATAGTCTTTCGTTTGATGTTGATCTTGAGTCCCAAAGCTTCTCACTCTTTATCAATAATTCCTCGAGGTGTGCACGCATAGGACAGATATGGTCACTATAACAAATACCAAAGTTTCCTTTTGATATTTATAATAGTAAGCACTTTCACCAGCTTACTTGCTATGGGGAGTACACCTTAACCATTGAAACCTAAGGCTTTCACCAGCTAACTTCAACTTCACAACATATGTTAGCTGTTGAAAATCTTTTTCACAAAAATTTGAAAGATCTTTGGAGGATCAATTTATTTCTAAGACAAAATCTTAAATCCTATGTTTTGATACTTCTAAAATCTAAAAGTTTATAAAGAATCCTATTAATTACCACGCTATCACCTACAAAATGAAAAACATTCACTGATTCATTTTGGGGGCTAACAGGGGATACTGTAAATGAGCTTCCAGGTGGAAGGGGAAACAATGGGGGATTCAGAGAGAAGGCTAAAGGGCTTGAGTCAGGAGATGCTTCTCTCTCTGCAGTAGCAACAACATTAACAAGAGGAGGAGTGGTAAAGCTAGGGGTGGGGAAATATTCCGTGGTCCAGGGTCTATGCCAAGGTACAAATTCAAGGGAGAAGGGAGTGACAATGATTTCTCCCTCCAATCCTAGAATAGGAGGAGAAAACTTAGCAGGAACACTTCCGAAATTTAGGAAACGGGAAACTTCGGAAAAAGGTCTGCTAGGAAGCTGAGAAGAATAAAATGGAGTTTCTACAGAAGGAGCTGGCAAATTACCTGGTTCAGTGGTCGAAGTTTCTCCTTCAGGGGCCTTTCCTTTTCTTAAAATCACCTCTGAATCAGCTTCAGGTGTAACTAGAGGCATCTGTGGATGGGACCGCGTGTGTCTACCTCTGGAAGCCACAACTAAAAAAAAAAGTTCGCCACAATGGAGTCATCACAATGGAGTCGCTAAGTGCACAGTAGCAATCTCGTAGGGCTCTGATGCCTGATGCACCTTCTGAATTAGAGGCTCGATGTCGTTCAATCCTAGGGAAAATTTTCAACTTCGTCCTCGACAACGACTCCAGAAATGTTGGTGTTAGAAGTCACTCTTGGATTGCAGCAGGAGTAAGCCTGAGACCCATCAGTTTAAATGTCACGATTTGTTGATAAAGGGTGATGGATGGAAGTAAACTCAGAACAATATCATTCTAACTTAGAAACTAGGCCAAGCATGCACAAGCAGATGAGGTCTTGATGCAATTTCAGGCAGTAAGTTGTAATAAGGGTGAGTAGGAGGAAGACTTCTGTGAGGAAATGTGAAGGGCTGTTGTAGGCATCGGGCTTCCAATAGCCCGTAGAAGAAAACTTTGAACACAAGAACCTCTTATATTCAAAAGCAAAAACACTAAAAGAACATAACAACGTTATAATAAATCCTTTATCATAACACAATCATGATGATTCATGTGAATCATTCAGTCATGAACTCTTTCAGTATGAGATCAAAACAAGATGAAAAAGAGAGTTGTCTTACATTGAACAAGGAAATTTCATATACAGATACATAGTCAAGAAAACCAGTGCTTCATTAAAACATTACAGTTGGGAGCTCTACTCTACCATCCATCCTTACAAAAATACAAAAACCGAGTATATATACTCAGGGAAATTCACCACCTTCGCAGCAGGAAGGTAGCTGAGACATTAAATTCCAAATTAGCGTGTGCAGGCTCCTCAGTCAAACCTGGATGAAACTCCTTCATTAGACGCCACCTTAACTCAGCATGGCTCTTGCAGGGGGACCTGCATACAAGGGTACCACGAGCCGATTTCTCCAAGCCTTTTCCACGCCCTCCATTTATGAGTTGTGTTGAGGTCTCAACCACTTGCTCAATATTCATTAACTCCTTCTTCCATGGAGGGTGGCCAAGACTGAAAACATAAAAAACGCCCCTTTGTCCTTTGAAGTCCCGGTAGCCGAAATGTCGAAACGGCTCCTGGGCACTTTTTGCATTTCACGTTTCGGGGTTTTGAAATGCAGTGGAAGAGAGCAACCCTTTGTCCTTTGAAGTCCCAGTAGCCGAAATGGCTCCTGGGCGTTTTTCGCATTTCGTGTTTTGGGGTTTCAAAATGCATTGGAAGAGAGCAACCCTTTGTCCTTTGAAGTCCCAGTAATTGAAATGCCAAAATGGCTCTTGGGCGCTTTTCACATTTCACGTTTCGGGGTTTCGAAATGAAATGGAAGAGAGCAACCCTTTGTCCTTTGAAGTCTCGGTAGCCGAAATTCCAAAATGGCTCTTGGGCGTTTTTCACATTTTGCATTTTGGGGTTTTGAAATGCAGTGGAAGAGCAACCCCTTTGTCCTTTGAAGTCCCGGTAGCTGAAATGTCAAAATGGCTCCTAAGCATTTTTCGCATTTCACGTTTCAGAGTTTCGAAATGGATTTCACCTTTGTATGTGTTGAATTCTCTTCCGATAATTATTAAGCTTTTTATTGTGTGCTAGGTACCCTCTCACTAGACCTAAGTGTTTTATATTGTTAATTGAACTCTTATTTTCGGATGATCCCTTGTTAGAATTTACTTACCTTAGCACAAATGTGCAACTCGATGGATGTATCCTTGATGGTTAATGATTGAGTATGATGGACTTAGCATCCTATGTGACTATCTAGATGAGAATTAATATTTTTAATGCTAGTATTAAATATTCTCTATAATGGGTATGAAGCATTAGTAATTATCAAATGATGGTTAGGATGATTAGTCCTTGATAGTAAATTGATACTATATACTCTTATGGTTTAACATGTCTATTGACATGTTGATTCTTTGGATATTAATGACGATATTGCATGAAGAATTATTACTCTTGATGATGGCTATGAAGTAATGATGACCTTTGATGATGACTTACTATGACCTATCATTCTCATGAGATGATTGATTATGTATATATGCATTGGTTATATTTCCATTTAATTTGGTTAATAAATTATGAATTATGATATATGCATACCTTGTTAAAATGTATATGTATGTGTTGGATACCTTTACTTTGATGTGGTTAATATTATGATGTTGGATGACTCATTATTATGTTGGATACCTTTCTTTTGATGTGATTCATGTTATCATATATGCACATGATAATGATGCTTTTTTTTATGATGTATGCTAGTATTGGATGCCTTTAGTTTGATATGGTTCATGATACATATATGCACACGATGGATGTCTTGTTATGATGCATGAATGTATGGGATATATTTCCTTTGTTATGGTTCATGACGATGTACATCAATTTTGGGTACCTTTCTTTTAATACAGTTCATAATATATAGGCTCTAATGCCTCCTTCCTTCTCCTATTATGTCACCTTTGTAAATTCTTCAATCCTATCCCATGTTGTTCTTAAGGGGGGGATGTTAGGATATTTAGACATTTAGGATTTAGTTAAAATCAACTTGGGCTAATGTGTCATTAGGTAAAAGTGTGTTTCTTTAGTATGCATTAGATGCACTTGTAATTAGATAATCTGACGATCATGATATGCTCTTGACATAGAGTGATCTGACGGATCATATTCTCCTTGATCTTAATGACTACATTGATATGTGTCTTAACACCAGATTGGTCCATAATATCTATTTAAAGAGCATTTAGGGTCATTTTCCGATGATCGATTGTGAGAAACTATCTTGTAAATATCTTTGTAATATTTTTCTTTTGCATTAATAAATTTCTCCAAGTGGCCATGTTGGTTGGGGCCTTAGATGTTTCCCCACATGGGTTTTACCACATAAAAACATATGTAAGATGATCTTTAATATGGTTTTGTGAGTGGTTACTAAAGGTTTCCATCCTCTATTGGAATACCTATGTTTTTTAACATGGTATCAGAGTGCATTTGAAGACCCACTCTCGTTCTAGATCGAGATCGTGAAGTTGCGTTGTTGCATATCTGGTTTCTTCCATTTCCATACATTTCTAGGCTGAGAGGACTATTCCATTTTGTTTGAAGTGCTTGTTTTATTTAAGAAAACCTTTCATTTCACTTGAAAAGGTTTCCTTTTTCCCAAGATATTGCCATTTCAGTTAGATCTAGAGGTATAAAATATGACTATGCCCTTTTAAATTTTTACAGAGATAATATTTCGGTTTTACTTTGGTTTTCTGTTTTTTTATTTCTAGGTTGCTACTCTTTTCAATATGCATATTCTATTTTCTCCGTGCTCTGTGTGATCTTGAAAAATCATAAACAGAGCGGAAAGGGTTTTCCTGTCTATGTATGCTCTTTTTCCTGTGCTCTGTGTGATCTCGGTAAATCAAAAACAAAGGGGATTCTTTCATTTTTCAGGTAAGCTAACCGAGATCTAACCCTTGTTGTCATTAAGAAACAAATTTTTTTAATTGTGTGAAAATGTATTTTTATGAGCACGCTCTCCAAGGCCATATTCCAAAACAACAACAACAGCAACACCCCCAATCCTCCTTCTTAACAATATAATATGTTTTGCACTAGATCACTTGGTTAAATTTTTTTTTATTAAGTAAGAGGTCTTGAGTTCAAATCTCTTTTTTGTTAATTTTTTTGAAAAAGTTCATGCATCCATTGTAAAGTGCATTTCACTTAAATTATAAAAGTGAATAATTATAAGTAGCTTTAATATTTTCTTTTAAGTCATTTATTTTTGCATGCAACTTTCATTCATAAACTAACTTCATTGTAAAAGTGATCCCCACTTATTCTATAAAAGTGGGTCATTTCATAAGAAACTTATTGTAAAAGTGAGGTTATTAGAAGGAGGGGTATCAACATGTGGACCAACTTATACTTGTCATGTGGCTCTTTGGTTACCATTTACACCTTTTTTCAAAAGGACATAACTTTCACATCCGAAGTCCATTTTTAGTGCCATTTTTTTTAAACCTATTTTTCTTAGAGCATTCCATCCAGACCATTAGTTTCATATTTTAAATCGATATTCTTTGGATATTTAATATGGATTCTCCCAATGATATTTTGCTTAGCGATACCAACTACTTCTCCTAGAAATCCCATATGGAGGATGTATTAAAAAGTAAAGGAATGTAACAAATTACCTTGGGAAAAGAAAAATAACCCATTGATAATGACATGTATGCTAAATGGGTTAATAGGAATGACAGAGCACGTGGAATAATCAACATGTCCATCTCTCCTGATTTATGGTTTCACCTTCAAGGAATTGAGGGCCCAAATAAAGCTTGGGAAAAGATTGAAGTTGTGTTTGGTAAACACAATATTATTCAGGCCCACCAGTTTGAAAATCAGTTAATGACCTTAAGTCCAAATGATTTTCCTTTCATTGAAGATTACGTATCTAAGTTCAAAACACTTATACTTTTTTTGTATAGAATTCCAACTAGATCTAAGGGAATATTGATGCATATATGTTATTCTTGCTAAGATCAATAGTGAATATTCTATTTTTGTATCTACATTTTATGCCATTAGAAAATCTCTAGGGAGTGCTTATAAAAATCCCACTCTTGAGTCCTCTTATGATTCTCTAATTCGAGAGAAAAATAATCTTGTGTATCTTGGATTGATCGACACTATAGGTACATCCAACAAATCTTTAGTGGTCCAACAAAAAGATAAATCCAACAATCCCATTAAGCAACAACCTTGCCACAACAACAAGAAAAACAACGGTCCCAAAACCTCTCCGCTAGCTTTTACTCCTAATGGTGACAATAGTGCAAAATCCAAAAGTAAGAAAACTAGTGACAAACATTGCAACATTTGTCGGAAAGATGGTCATGGGGAGTCTAAATGTTTTAAAAATATGGAAGCCTTAGAAGCCTCGATGAATAATCAAAACATCAATATTGATTCTTCTTCTTCTTGTTCTTCTCATGGACATGCACTTTCTGCTTTTCGTTTCTAATTCAATGCAACTTCTACTTCTGCTTCTAATGAGTGGCTTATTGATTCTGGAACATCTTATCATATGGATAAAGATAAAGCCATATTTTCTGCTCTAAATGAATGTAACACCAAGAAAATATTGTTGGTGATGATAGATATCTTAGTGTTGTACGGTCTTGAATATTTCAGGTAGATAATGGTCATTTCAATGATGTATTATGTGTTCCAAGTCTTTCCTGCAACCTTCTATCAGTATATCAAATCATTCATTTATGTGAAGGTAAAACTACATATTTTTCACCTCACCAAGTTGTAATCAAGGATCTAAAAGATCATAATCATGTTCTTGCATATAGAATTGATGATGATATTACCAGGTTGTACAAGTTTGAGAACTTTGACCCTTGAGAACTTTGGGTCATCACTTTTTTCATCAGTTTTTGTTGCTCATAGCAATGACTTGAGAAAACTTTGGCATGAGTGATTTGATCATCTAAACTATCGATCATTGCAGAAACTATGTAATCAACATATGGTGACTGTTATTCCTCTTGTTTCTTCCAGAGATGGTGTTTGTGCCGGTTGTTTTCTCAACAAACATCATCGAGGAAATTTTGAAAAATGTGTCTCATGGCATGCCTTAGACCCTTTGCAACTTGTTCAAGGTGACTTGTGTGGTCCACTTTCTTCTCCTTCTTTTTATATATGCATGTATTTATTAACTTTCATTGATGACTTTTACAAATGCACTTGGGTTTACTTCATAAAACTTAAGAGCGAAGTGTTTGACAAGTTTTTGGCCTACAAGGCCCTTATAGAAAAACAATCTGGACATCGACTTCAAAGGTTAAGAATAGATAATGTGGGAGAATATGTGAACGACAATTATACAAGTTACTACATCTCACATGGTATCCAAACACTACTACATATTGTAAAAATTCCAACATTTTATTTGCGGCGTTATGGACAAAATTGTCCATATTGTCGCAAAATAGAGGAAATTTATA
>JASDQU010026097.1:11123-29697 GCA_032191745.1 Picea mariana | reverse complement strand
CGCCATTGAGGGTTTCTTGGGTGTGCGAGAGCGATTTTCCTCGAGAGAGACAAGCTCGAGACCCAAATTGCTATACTCGGACCTCATCGGGGACATGCACTGAAAAACGATCAAGAGCAGCCTGCTCTAATACCACTGATCTGGATTATTTTCGGCACGAAATGAGATCGGAGATATAATAAAGAAATGCACAGAGATATTGCATATGTTCAATAATATAATAGAAATGTATCAGAGCTGCAACCATAAACACAGATATACAGTAATACACGATTTCTATTAATGAAAGAAATGTACAGAGACTGTAAAAATACAGAGTGAAAGACTCGCTAGAATGGTGGCAGCTTATCTCTGAGAAGAGATGTGATGGCTACTCGCATTCGCAAGAAGATGAGTACAATGAGGATTGTAAGGCCCTTTACAATAGACGGGAATGCCAAAAGTCCTAGACATCCAAAAACCTAACCCTAGAATATGAAGAGCCAAAAGTCATGTGGGCCCCGTTTGGGTAAGTGAGTACATCAACTTCCCGGGGTCGTAACTTTTGCATACGATCTCCGTTTTAGGCGTGTGATAGCTCGTTGGAAAGGTATTGTTGAGGAAATTCATTTTTGGGGCTCAATCATGCCTTTAGATATCATTGAGAACCTCTATCTTGAAAAACCTTCATTTGGACCCTCAAAATGGCCCTGGAAGTTAAAACCTGCTAAAAATAGTAAATTGCCAAAATGGCCAGAAAACTGTTTTGAGACATTTGGAAAAGGTGGGTGGCCACTGATATCCACCTGGATCAATGAAGTGGATCAAGGCTATGAAATGATGGATATCTAGAAGAGATACTTGATGAATGTTGATCTACTGAGATTCCTTATGTCTCTCTCTCCCCCAAACCCGCTGGTTTGCATGTCCTCATGCAAACTCTCATTAGCACATAAAATTTCTGCAAGCTGAAAGTGGACTATGTGGAACCGGTGCATATTGACTAAAGGAGAGAAATGAAGTATGCAAGAGATGAGAGCTGCTGAAAATATCCTGCAAAAATTAGCCTCCAAAAAAGATTTAAATTTTTATACTGTTGGTACAAGAACCTACTGGTTTCTGTACCAGCAGTACCGGAACAGAAAAATATAAAAGAAATTAAACCAATATTGGTATTCTAAGAGAAGAAATATACATTCATGCTTGTAAATTTGGAAATGAAATTTATTTTAAAATATTACGAGCATAAAGGAAATTTCTAAATTACTTATTACATACAATTTCATCAATCATTAACAATTGTATGCTCAAGAAACCATGTAAATTATGATGGGGTGTTTTTCCTCTTTTCCTTAAACAAGAGAGCATGAGGAGATATGTGGTCTTTAATAAATGAGAAACTGATAGGAAACCAATCATCCCTGTTTAATTTCTCAAAAAATCTATGTCATTCAAGTGATATTGATAAAGATTACATTTCAGTTTATTAGACTCCTACACTTATGGGTCCCACCTCTAGGACAATGACATCCTGGGTATGAATGATGGGGTCTTAAGACCATCTTATGGACATTCTCAAATGGCAATTAGATGAGGTTCATTAGCCTTTTGTTCAACCATGCATGCTTCTTCTTAACGATTTACACAAGTATATTGTTCATACGGACAAATATAGATTGGGCATAATGAAAGACATCAAAATCAAAACCCATTGCCAATAAGCCTGTTCAATACTCCGATGGGGTAATTTTGAAATCTAAGAAATATCCTTCCTAGGTAGAATGCCCCATTTCCCACAAGCCTGTTCCGTACCCTGATGGGTTTTCCTAGTTATAGCATAGGCTGGTACTCGCTGCCAGCAGGCCTGTTCAGTATCCCGACGGGTTAGCCTCTTACACCCATTTTCCATCAAAGGCTCTTGTCCCACTATTTACCCTTAAGATAAAATTTATAGATTTCTTTCGCATGGGTGAATGGGGGATCATCTTTGGAAAACTTTTTACAGGATGGGATGGTATTGGGTTGGAAGATATTTTATAGATTTCCCATAAAAGATTGCTCATATGAAAAATAGACTTATGTATCAAGATTATTCGAAAGACATATCATGGTCAAACGTACGTAATGTGTGGTGAATGAGGCTATGAGATAATGACCTAAAGGTGTCTCTAGTCCCCAAGTTCATCTTCTCCATATAGATTGTGTTCCCTCACAAGTAGACGTTTCATTCACTCTCCTGCTGCTATTTGATAAGAATTCTTGAATAACAAGTTCTGATATGAAACTAGGATGTACAAGTTACCTATGGGCATCATTATGAAAACCTTAAATATTTTGTAAATCCCCATAATATTTTAAAGATTAGACTTATGAGCAGCTGTTATTATTATGAGTCCGAAATCTGCATGTAATAAGAAGAAGAAATATCTTAAGTTGTTTTGGTTTTTGATGTTAGATCACCAATAATATCTTCATCTCTTTTTATTTATTTGAAAAGAAAGATGAAAAATGTTGCATTTATTTAGAACTAGGTTAACTAACATGCAAATTTTACTCTATCCTATCTAAGAACAAGAAATTAAATTTCATGTGTAAGAATATTTCCAATGTAACCATGTGTGTAACAGGTGTAGAAATACATCCATACTCGGGTTTGAAATATAATCTTTAATGTATACCAGAATAGGAAGAACCAACTGCTTTGATGATGATGTGGAGAGTTGTTGAAGAAGAGAGTGGTGCTTCAATATTTTTGTCGTTTGGAACCAATGTTCAATGTAATCTTGATGTTCTTGGTTCAGTTCCTCATTTATATCACTCTGCATGTCTCCCTATATCATGCCACACAGATCATCCTCTTTCGGATGGTTTTTCTCCTGGATGCATACTGGATCTGGCGATATGCATGTTAAGAACTCCTCGATATCAGGTTCTAATGGTGGCTCTCCATCGAATGTGGTCCATTATTCCTTAGTCTCTCCTATAGGTTGGAAAGAGTGATTACAAAGGGATTTTAAATATTCTTGTGGATGTAGCTCATGGAACTCTTCTTTTTTTATCACTTCTGGAGAGGTGGATAGGCTCTTGATTGCTTTCAATATTTGTTCTTTTTGCGAGGCAGATATTGATATCCCAGCTGATGCTAGGATGGAGAGAGTTATTCCAAACTCTTTATCATCTTTGATTCCTTGTTGTTGGTCTGTGGGTCATATTTCACACATGGATTAGTGTAGAGGGGGGGTTCTTATAGTGCCCAAATTATTATTTTTTAAATCCTAAGGAAATAAAAAGAAGAAAACTAAAAGAAAATGTAAGCAAACCAATTATATACATGAAGCGCCATTGTGCTACTAGGATCCTGCTATCACCAAGTTATCTGTTCACACAAGTTTGCTTCTCTTCTCATATATATAAAAAATGGAAAATGCTAATAAAACACAAATTCTAACTACTAAAAGGAAGAGGACAACCTAATTTTGGAGTAACCCCACTAAATTGGATGTGTGGGCTCTTCCCTCATGTCTTACTGTCTTCTCTCCACCCTTAGGTCATCCTTAAAATAACATGACACTTGCATGAAAAGAAACATGCTTGCATGAAAGGAACACAAGAAACACACTTGCATGAAAGGAAAACTCAAGGCTTTGGAGAAATAAAAGAAACCTACCTAATCCCTTTAGCACCTCCCCAGAAACGATGCCAAAAAGTTGGGGCTAAATATATGCACTATTAATTCCCACATTTAATTATCAACCGGGGCTCATAAGCTTCGAGGTGCATGCACAAGAAACGCGGGATTAAAGCCTAGTCTAGCCTAATCTAAAGCCGGCAAAACAATCTTCAAACCCACACTGCAGCAAATTAACACTAAGGATTCATCACTGGGACATAGGAATACATAGTGCTATAAAGGCTTGGATCTAAGCGTTTCATGCACTCGGGGTGATGTTCGTGTGATTAATCGTGGGTAGCTTACTTAATTTTTTCTGTCCTTCAATGATTATTTCCTATAGCGGATCCACACTTAAATGCAATAAAAGAAACAAGCAAACATAAATGAAATTCACGATAGAAACTAACACCTTACGAAGAATTCCAATGAGGGAAGGATATATCTCACGAGTTAGACCCCCAATCTGTCTGTAGGTGTTTGAAGCTACAAACTTGCAATAAGAAGCAAAGCAAAATGAAATGCTAAAACAAAACTATGTGATCAACAATTTATTGTAAAGATCTATCCTAAAATGGGAGGATTAAATTCTATCCTACAAAATGATAACACAAGAATTCATCAATAACAAAAACAAGAGAGGAAATTAGTGCGAAAATAAGTGTAGACTAGTACAAAGCAATGCAAAAACAAAATTGACTAAGAACATAAATAATTAATAAAGCAATCCAAACTTAAACTGTAGAAATTTTAAGCAAATGTAAAATCACACATCGTAAACTAAGAACCACTCATCAAATGAATATATCCATAAAGTAAAGCAAAGAGAAAGAGATGGAAAGGAAAATAATGAATATGAGAAAACCAAGTGGATTTTTGTGTAATTGAGATATGAAGGCAACATTTAAACTCAATAACTAAAACACAAAAAATGAGGAAGAGATGGCAGCGATCTGCTCTTGTAATTAATTGATTGTAATGTATAATCAAATTGACAACTAAGGAGTGAATCGTGTGAGGAAATATGAGGTGAATATAGAAGAGAAAGGTGATATATATAGAAAATGGAACAACTCTGTTTTATACTATTTGGGACARCATAGAATAGGTGAATGGATATGTGAATTKAATAGTAGGTTTTGATGTGTGAGTAGCATGGAAAATCAATGGTGGAAAATGATAGATGCAAAGGGAGGTTTGAATGATTAAATAGATGAGAGTGAATCATGGAAGCAAGGGAACATTGTCCACAACTAATTAAGCATAGAAACAGGGCATTGAAAGGCTATGCAGGAATATAAGCACACATAAGTAATGGAAGGAGTACAGACTAGACTCAAAGCTTTAAGAAGTGTAATAATGTACTCAATTGAGAAATGTGATCTGAGTGTAAATTCATCCATCTAATGCAACAACATAAAATTAACAAAACTTTAACTTCAAATGATAACAAAACTAAGATTGACTTGTAATGAAATAAACACACAATGCAATGTTAATCTACGAAGCAAATATAATATAGCAACACTTACCCACACTGAGCGCCCCTTCCTAGGAGGTGAGTGCTACTTGAAGACAATCAAATCGCTTAAATTCTTGGAACCATGCACATGAAAAACATCTCTTTCATTTCATCAAACTCAGAAAATTAGAAGTCTCTTACAATCTTGGCATTGTCATAATGACACCCTAAGATCCATTACAAAAGAATTCCCATAATGATAATTGGATTTCTCATAGCCCTATGAGGCTTATTTATACATGAAAAATCATTGAGAAGTGGATGGGACCAAATCCCAATGCTTAGATTTCAAATTTTCAATTTTAGATCAAATCCCCAAAAATCTGGGTTTTATTGCGATTTGGGTAGATTTGAGTTAGTCCCCCACCCATATATTCCAAGCCAATTCTAATTTTGAAAAACTGCCCACGTGATACTCAATTTTCCATATTCTAGACAAAACCCATTTCGTATAATTTCTAGATCTAATGCCATATGTATGGAAATCGAGGCGGAAGATGGCAGTTTGAGTTTTTCAATAATTTTAGCAAAATCATTCCCCCTGAGCTGGAGGTCCACACGTGCGAGCTGGGTGATTTCTGTCCCACGTGTTTGCATGAAAACATCATTCTGGACAAAACCCATGTACCCGATTTTCCTCTAGAAGCTTTCCAAAATTTCGAATTATTTCTAATATCGGATTAGCACAGTGGGTACCGGATTAGAACAATTAGTACCAGAATCTTGTAAGCAAGGGTTTAGTACTATATGAACAAAGTCATGACTATGGGTACCAGACCAATGCGATGGTAGTACTAGATGGAGCTATTTCCAGAATAGGCTCAATTTGGTACCGGATGAAGCTGGTATCGAAAGAGGCAGAGAGCTGGTACCGAATGAATGCAAAGGTAGTAATGAATCACTGCAGAGTATTCGATGACATGGAGTGTGGGTACTGAATGACTATCTAGGAACCACATGACTGTAGAACCTAGTGGTATCGAATGACTTGGAGTATCGGATGACCTGCAATGCGAGTACTGGAACAGGAACAATACAGATACCAGAACATTGACAATGCATATACCGGAACCTGAACAGTACATAACATGCTCCTTGGACATAGAAACATAGGATTAAACCGTCATCGACAAAACTATTGTATAATCATCCTTTTAATCACTAAAAATATGGAAAACTATGTATTAATGATATAGGATGAATAAAAAGAGATAATGGAGGCTTATGGTGTAATTAGCGATCTATTATTGAAAAAATGTAGGGAGAAGGTGTAATGATAAGTGTATTTGTATGACGGAAAGTATGACAAAACTGGAGCTCAACACACCCCAAAACCCAAGGATTTGCATGTCCTCATGCAAACAAGGTGAAGAACTTATGATACTATGCTTATAGATTTATGTGACATTATTTCTTTTGTGTAAGTGTTGGTTCTTGTGGAATGACACTTTGGAAACTTCCACAGATTGATTTCAAACATAGAAACAAAATTATCATAAAAATGGAGGACAAGCAGTGGATGAGGTATCAGAGTCATGGTGAATGGTGTGCATATGGTGGTTGTATGAACTTGGACATCAATTTTAAGACCAATATTTACTTTGTGGTTCTGTTCTTGGATAGGCAACAATGACTTCATCATCTTTGAGATAGCTTAAGAATGCTTTATGATGTACAAAGAGAAGAAACTATAGATGTTGCTTTGTATTTGTATACCACATATTTTCTTTTCATTACTTGGTCTTATCATCAAAGTATATTGTTCATTATAACAAGTGGAGTGAAGATGGAGGGTTTACTGAGTAGTTGTGATAATGCATAGTAGAGTGTGGAGTGGGTAATAGTGGTTATGCATCATGTTTTCCAAGTTCTTAGTAAATTAAAAAGATTTGTACCAGTTTTACGTCAAGTTACCCTCTCTTTGAATTCTAATGCATGTTGAAGTGTAAACTATGTAGAACAGGACGAAATGTCTGCAAAACCATAATGTAGACTGCTGAAATTTGAAGATGAAGTGGATCAAGGTTGTGAACTGATGGATATCTAGGAGAGAGAGTTGATGAATGTTGATCTACTGAGATTCCTTATGTCTCTCTCTCCCCCAAACCCACTGGTTTGCATGTCCTCATGCAAACTCTCATTAGCACATAAAATTTCTGCAAGCTAAAAGTGAACTATGTGGAATCGGTGCATGTTGACTGAAGGAGAGAAATGAAGTATGCCAGAGCTGAGAGATACTAAAAATATCCTGGAAAAATTACCCTCAAAAAAAGATTTAAATTTATGTATTATTGGTACAGGAACCTACTGGTTTCTGTACCAGCAGTACCGGAACAAAAAAATCTAAAAGAAATTAAACCAATATTGTTATTCTGAGAGAAGAAATATACATTGATGCCA
This sequence comes from Picea mariana, assembly GCA_032191745.1. NCBI lineage: Eukaryota > Viridiplantae > Streptophyta > Pinopsida > Pinales > Pinaceae > Picea > Picea mariana. The sequence continues at coordinate 22,126 of JASDQU010026097.1, read as the reverse complement.
TGCTTAAAGAAACAACCAAAAATTAAACTTTATTCATGTTTGTAAATTTGGAAATGAAATTTATTTTAAAATATTACAAGCATAAAGGAAATTTCTAAATTACTTATTACATACGATTTCATCAATCATTAACAATTGTATGCTCAAGAAACCATGTAAATTATGATGGGGGATTTTTCCTCTTTTCCTTAAACAAGAGAACATGAGGAGATACATGGTCTTCAATAAATGAGAAACCGATAGGAAACCAGTCATCCTTGTTTAATTTCTCAAATAATCTATGTCATTCAAGTGATATTGATAAAGTTTTCATTTGAGTTTATTAGACTCCTACACTTATGGGTCCCACCTCTAGGACAATGACATCCTGGGTATGAATGATGGGGTCTTAAGACCATCTTATGGACATTCTCAAATGGCAATTAGATGAGGTTCATTAGCCTTTTTTTCAATCATGCATGCTTCTTCTTAATGATTTACACAAATATATTGTTCATACGGACAAATATAGATTAGGCATAATGAAAGACATCAAAATTAGAACCCATTGCCAACAAGCCTGTTCAGTACTCCGATGGGGTAATTTTGACATCTAAGAAATATCCTTCCCAGGAAGAATGCGCCATTGCCCACGAGCCTGTTCAGTACCCTGATGCGTTTTCCTATTTATACCACAGGCCGGTACCCACTACCAGCAGACCTGTTCAGTATCCGGACGGGTTAGCCTCTTACATCCATTTTCCATCAAAGGCTCTTGTCCCACTATTTACCCTTAAGATAAAATTTATAAATTTCTTTCGCATGGGTGAATGGGGGAGCATCTTTGGAAAACTTTTTATAGGATGGGATGGTATTGGGTTGGAAGATATTTTATAGATTTACCATAAAAGATTGCTCATATGAAAAATAGACTTATGTATCAAGATTAGTCGAAAGACATATCATGGTGAAACTTACTTAATGTGTGGTGGATGAGGCCATGAGATAATGACCTAAAGGTGTCTCTAGTCCCCAAGTTCATCTTCTCCATATAGCTTGTGTTCCCTCACAAGTAGAAGTTTCATTCACTCTCTTGCTACTACTTGATAAGAATGCTTGAATAACAAGTTCTGATATGAAACTAGGATGTACAAGTTACCTATGGGCATCATTATGAAAACCTTAAATATTTTGTAAATCCCCATAATATTTTAAAGATTAGGCTTATGAGCAACTGATATTATTATGAGTCCGAAATCTGCATGTAATAAGAAGAATAAATATCTTAAGTTGTTTTGGTTTTTGATGTTAGATCACCAATAGTATCTTCATCTCTTTTTATTTATTTGAAAAGAAAGATGAAAAATGTTGCATTTATTTAGAACTAGGTTAACTAACATGCAACTTTTACTCTATCCTATCAAAGAACAAGAAATTAAATTTCACGTGTAAGAATATTTTCAATGTAACCATGTGCGTAACAGGTGTAGAAATACATTCATACTCGGGTTTGAAAGATAATATTTAATGTATACCAGAATACGAAGAACCAACTGCTTCGATGATGATGTGGAGAGTTGTTGAAGAACAGAGTTGTGCTTCAATCTTGTTGTCATCTAGAACCAATGTTCAATGTAATCTTGATGTTCTTGGTTCACTTCCTCATTTATATCACTCTGCATGTCTCCCTCTATCATGCCACGTGGATCATCTTCTTTCAGATGGTTTGTCTTCTAGATAAATACTGGATCTGGCGATATCAATATCAAGAACTCCTTGATCTCAGGTTCTAATGGTGTCTCTCCATCGAATGTGGTCCATGATTCCTTAGTCTTTCCTATAGGTTGGAAAGAGTGATTACAAAAGGCTTTTAAATATTCTTGTGGATGTAGCTCATGGAACTCTTCTTTTTTTATCACTTATGGAGAGGCGGATATGTTATTGACTGCTGTCAATATTTGTTCTTTTTGCGAGACAGATATTGATATCCCAGTTGCTGGTAGGATGGAGAGAGTTCTTCCAAACTCTTGATCATATTTGAGTCCTTGTTGTTGGTCTATGGGTCCCATTTCACACATGGATTAGTGTAGAGGGGTTCTTACAGTGCCCAAATTATTATCTTTTAAATCCTAAGGAAACAAAACGAAGCAAACTAAAAGAAAATGTAAGCAAACCAATTATATACTTGGAGCACCACTGTGCTACTAGTATCCCACTGTCACCAAGTTACCTGTTCACACAAGTTTTCTTCTCTTCTCATATATATAAAAAATGACCAATGCTAATAAAACACACATTCTAACTACTAAAAGGAAGAGGATAGCCTAATTTTGGAGTAACCCCACTAAAGTGTATGCGTGGGCTCTTCCCTCATGTCTTACTATCTTCTCTCCGCCCTTAGGGCATCCTTAAAATAACACCACACTTGCATGAAAAGAAACACACTTGCATGAAAGGAACACAAGAAACACACTTGCATGAAAGGAACACTCAAAGCTTTGGAGAAATAAAATAAACCTACCTAATCCCTTTAGCACCTCCCCGGCAACGACGCCAAAATGTTGGGGCTAAATATATGCACTATTAATTCCCACATTTAATTATCAACGGGGGCTCGTAAGCTTCGAGGTGTAGGCACAGGAAACGCAGGATTAAAGCCTAGTCTAGCCTAATCTAAAGTCGCCAAAACAATCTTCAAACCCACACTGCAACAAATTAACACAAAGGATTCATCAACGGGACATAGGAATACTTAGTTCTATTAAGGCTTATATCTCAGTGTTTCATCCACTCGGGGTGATGTTCGTGTGATTAATCGTGGGTAGCTTACTTAAGTTTTTTTGTCCTTCAATGATTATTTCCTATAGTGGATCCACAATTAAATGAAATAATAGAAGCAAGCAAACAGAAATGAAATTCACGATAGAAACTAACACCTTAGGAAGAATTCCAATGAGGGAAGGCCATATCTCACGAGTTAGACCCCTAATCTGTCCATTGGTGTTTGAAGCTACAAACTTGCAATAAGAAGCCAAGAAAAATGAAATGCTAAAACAAAACTATGTGATCAACAATTTATTGTAAAGATCTATCCTAAAATGGGAGGATTAAATTCTATCCTACAAAATGATAACAAAAGAATTCATCAATAACAAAAACAAGGGAGGAAATTAGTGTGAAAATAAGTGTAGACTAGTACAAAGCAATGCGAAAACAAAATTGACTAAGAACAGAAATAATTCTTAAAGCAATCCAAACTTAAACTGTAGAAATATTAAGCAAATGTAAAATCACACATCCTAAACTCAGAACCACTCATCAAATGAATATATCCATAAAGTAAAGCAAAGAGAAAGGGATGGAAAGGAAAATAATGAATATGAGAAAAGGAAGTTGTTTTTTGTGTAACTGAGATATGAAGGCAACATTTAAAATCAATAACTAATACACAGAAAATGAGAAAGAGATGGCAGCGATCTACTCTTGTAATTAATTGATTGTAATGTATAATCAAATTGACAACTAAGGAGTGAATTGTGTGAGGAAATATGAGGTGAATATAGAAGAGAAAGGTGATATATATAGAAAATGGAACAACTCTGTTTTATACTATTTGGGACAGCATAGAATAGGTGAATGGATATGTGAATTGAATAGTAGGTTTTGATGTGTGAGTAGCATGGAAAATCAATGGTGGAAAATTATAGATGCAAAGGGTGGTTTGAATGATTAAATACATGAGAGTGAAGCATGGAAGCAAGGGAACATTGTCCACAATTAATTAAGCACAGAAACAGAGCATTGAAAGGATATGCAGAAATATAAGCACACATAAGTAATGGAAGGAGTACAAACCAGACTCGAAGATTTAAGAAGTGTAATAATATACTCAATTGAGAAGTGTGATATGAGTGTAAATTCATCCATCTAATGCAACAACATAAAATTAACAAAACTTTAACTTCAAATGATAACAAAACTAAGATTGACTTGTAATGAAATAAACACACAATGCAATATTAATCTACAAAGTAAATATGATATAGCAACACTTACCCACACTGAGGGGCCCTTCCCAGGAGGTGAGTGCTTCTTGAAGACAATCAAATCGCTTAAATTCTTGGAACCATGCACATGAACAACATCTCTTTCATTTCATCAAACTCAGAAAATTACAAGTCTCTTACAATCTTGGCATTGTCATGATGACACCCTAAGATCTATTACAAAAGAATTCCCATAATGATAATTGGATTTCTCATAGCCCTACGAGGCTTATTTATACATCAAAAATCATTGAGAAGTGGATGGGACCGAACCCCAATGCTCATATTTCAAATTTTCAATTTTAGATCAAATCCTCAAAAATCTGGGTTTTATTGCAATTTGGGCAGATTCGAGTTAGTCCCCCACCCATATCTTCCAAACCAATTCTAATTTTGAAAAACTGTCCACTTCTTACTCAATTTTCCATATTCTAGACAAAACCCATTTCGTATAATTTCTAGATCTGATGTCATACGGACGGAAATCGAGGCGCAAGATGGCAGTTTGAGTTTTTCAATAATTTTAGCAGAATCATTCCCCTTGAGCTGGAGGTCCACATGTGCGGGCTGGGTGAATTATGTCCCATGTGTCCGCATGAAAACATCATTCTGGACAAAACCCATGTACCTGATTTTTCTCTAGAAGCTTTCCAAAATTTTGAATTATTTCTAATACTGGATTAGCACAGTGGGTACCAGATTAGAACAGTTGGTACCAGATTAGAACAATTAGTACCAGAATATTGTAGCCATGGGTTTAGTACCAGATGAGCAAAGTCATGTCTATGGGTACTGGACCAACGCGATGGTAGTACTGGATGGATCTAGTACCGGAATAGGCTCAATTTGGTACAGGATGAAGCTGGTACTGGAAGAGGTAGAGAGATGGTACCAGATGAATGCAAAGGTAGTAAAAAATCATTGCAAAGTATTCGATGACATGGAGTGTGGGTACAGAATGACTGTACAGGAACCACATGACTATAGAACCTTGTGGTATCAGATGACTTGGAGTATTGGATGACTTGCAATGCGACTACCGAAACAGGAACAATACAGGTACCGTAACATGGACAGTGCATATACCAGAACCTGAACAATACATAACATGCTACTTGGACATAGAAACATAGGATTAAACCATCATCGAAAAAACTATTGTATAATCATTCTTTTAATCTCTAAAAATATGGAAAACTATGTATTAACCACATAGGATGAATAACAAGAGATAATGGAGGTTTATGGTGTAATTAGCGATATATTATTGACAAAATGAAGGGAGAAGGTGTAATGATAAGTGTATTTGTATGACGCAAAGTATGCCAAAACTGGAGCTCAACACACCCCCAAACCCAAGGATTTGCATGTCCTCATGCAAACAAGGTGAAGAAATTATGATACTATACTTATAGATTTATGTGACATTATTTCTTTTGTGTAAGTGTTGGTTCTTATGGAATGGAACTTTGGAAACTGCCACAGATTGATTTCAAACATAAAAAAAAAAAATATCATAAAAATGGAGGACAAGTAGCGGATGAGGTATCAAAGTCATGGTGAATGGTTTGCATATGGTGGTTATATGAACTTGGACATCAATTTTAAGACCAATATTTACTTTGTGGTTCTTTGCTTGGATAGGCAACAATGACTTCATCATCTTTGAGATAGTTTAAGAATTCTTTATGATGTACAAAGAGAAGACACTATAGATGTTGCTTTGTATTTGTATACCACATATTTTTTTTTTCATTACTTGGTCTTATCATCAAAGTATATTGTTCATTATGACAAGTGGAGTGAAGATGGAGGGTTTACTGAGTAGTTGTGATAATGCATAGTAGAGTGTGGTTTGGGTAATAGTGGTTATGCATCATGTTTTCCAAGTTGTTAGTAAATTAAAAATATTTGTACCAATTTTATCTCAAGTTACCCTTGCTTTGAATTCTAATGCATGTTGAAGTGTAAACTATGTAGAACAGAACGAAATGTCTGTAAAATCATGATGTAGACTGCTGAAATTTGAAGATGAAGTGGATCAAGGATATGAACTGATGGATATCTAGGAGAGAGAGTTGATGAATGTTGATCTACTGAGATTCCTTATGTCTCTCTCTCCCCCAAACCTGCTGGTTTGCATGTCCTCATGCAAACTCTCATTAGCACATAAAATTTCTGCAAGCTGAAAGTGGACTATTTGGAACCGGTGCATGTTGACTAAAGGAGAGAAATGAAGTATGCCAGAGCTGAGAGTTGCTGAAAATATCCTGCAAAAATTACCCTCAAAAAAAGATTTAAATTTCTCTATTGTTGGTACAGGAACCTACTGGTTTCTGTACCAGCAGTACTAGAATAGAAAAATCTAAAAGAAATTAAACCAATATTGTTATTCTGAGAGAAGAAATATACATTGATTCCATGCTTAAAGAAACAACCAAAAATTAAACTTTATTCATGCTTGTAAATTCAGAAATGAAATTTATTTTAAAATATTACAAGCATAAAGGAAATTTCTAAATTACTTATTACATACGATTTCATCTATCATTAACAGTTGTATGCTCAAGAAACCATGTAAATTATGATGGGGGATTTTTCCTCTTTTCCTTAAACAAGAGAACATGAGGAGATACGTGGTCTTTAATAAATGAGAAACCAATAGGAAACCTGTCATCCCTGCTTAATTTCTCAAAGAATCTATGTCATTCAAGTGATATTGATAAAGTTCGCATTTGAGTTTATTAGACTCCTACACTTATGGGTCCCACCTCTAGGACAATGACATCCTGGGTATGAATGATGGGGTCTTAAGACCATCTTAGGGACATTCTCAAATGGAAATTAAATGAGGTTCATTAGCCTTTTGTTCAAACATGCATGCTTCTTCTTAACGATTTAGACAAGTATATTGTTCATACAGACAAATATAGATTAGGCATAATGAAAGACATCAAAATCAGAACCCATTGCCAGCAAGCCTGTACAGTACTCCGATGGGGTAATTTTGACATCTAAGAAATATCCTTCCGAGGAAGAATGCCCCATTTCCCATAAGCATGTTCAGTACCCTGATGGGTTTTCCTAGTTATACCACAGGCCGGTACCCGTTGCCAGCAGACCTGCTCAGTATCTCGACGGGTTAGCCTCTTACACCCATTTTCCATCAAAGGCTCTTGTCCCAATATTTATCCTTAAGATAAAATTTATAGATTTCTTTCGCATGGGTGAATGGGGGAGCATCTTTGAAAATTTTTTTATAGGATGGGATGGTATTGAGTTGGAAGATATTTTATAGATTGCCCATAAAATATTGTTCATATGAAAAATAGACTTATGTATCGAGATTATTCGAGAGACATATCATGGTCAATCTTACTTAATGTGTGTTGGACGAGGCCATGAGATAATGATCTAAAGGTGTCTCTAGTCCCCAAGTTCATCTTCTCCGTATAGATTGTGTTCCCTCATAAGTAGAAGTTTCATTCACTCTCCTGCTACTATTTGATAAGAATGCTTGAATAACAAGTTCTGATATGAAACTAGGATGTACAAGTTACTTATGGGCATCATTATGGAAACCCTAAAGATTTTGTAAATCCCCATAATATTTTAAATATTAGGCTTATGAGCAATTGTTATTATTATTAGTCCGAAATCTACATGTAATAAGAAGAAGAAATATCTTAAGTTGTTTTGGTTTTTTATGTTAGATCACCAATAGTATGTTCCTCTCATTTTATTTATTTGAAAAGAAACATGAAAACTATTGCATTTATTTAGAACTAGGTTAACTAACAAGCAACGTTTACTCTATCCTATCTAAGAACAAGAAATTAAATTTCACGTGTAAGAATATTTCCAATGTAACCATGTGTGTAACAGGTGTAGAAATAAATTCATACTTGGGTTTGAAAGATAATCTTTAATGTATACCAGAATACGAAGAACCAACTGCTTTGATGATGATGTGGAGAGTTGCTGAAGAAGAGAGTGGTGCTTCAATCGTGTTGCCATCCATAACCAATGTTCAATGTAATCTTGATTTTCTTGGTTCACTTCCTCATTTATATCACTCTGCATGTCTCCCTCTATCATGCCACGCAAATCATCTTATTTCAGATGGTTTGTCTCCTGGATGCATACTAGATCTGGCGATATGCATGTCAAGAACTCCTCGATCTCAGGTTCTCATGGTGGCTCTCCATCAAATGTGGTCCATGATTCCTTAGTCTCTCCTATAGGTTGGAAATAGTGATTACAAAAGGATTTTAAATCTTCTTGTGGATGTAGCTCATGGAACTCTTCTTTTTTATCACTTCTGGAGAGGCGGATAGGTTCTTGACTGCTATCAATATCTGTTCTTTTTGCGAGGAAAATATTGATATCCCAGCTACTGCTAGGATGCAGAGAGTTCTTCCAAACTCTTGATCATCTTTGAGTCCTTGTTGCTGGTCTGTGGGTCCTGTTTCACACATGGATTAGTGTAGAGGGGGGGTTCTTACAGTGCCATAATTATTATTTTTTAAATCCTAAGGAAATAAAAAGAAGAAAACTAAAAGAAAATGTAAGAAAACCAATTATATACTTGAAGTGCCACCACGCTACTAGGATCCCGCTGTCACCAAGTTATCTTTTCACACAAGTTAGCTTGTCTTTTTGATGCAGGAGCATCACCAACTCATCAAGCGAGCCAGCACATCAAGCGGAGATCAGCTGGAAAAAAAAAAAACCAACCCAAATTTTTGAAAACACTTTGGGAATTGTTGTGCAAGTATTTAATGAAGACATTTATGAAAGCACACTTTGTATATTGTAATGGACCTTGAGCGGATAGCTCTCGTCCTTTAGTAGATAGACGACATTTATTTTAGTTAATGCTGGTAGATAGGATTTAAGTCTAGATTTGATAGTTTAGAGATTCGAGAGGGAAAACGGATATAGACACCCTCCTTTGTATCATTGTATTATTATCAAGCATTCAGGAGAAGAAAAGAGAAGAAGAGAATTGTATGAAGAAAACCCATGTACAAATTTGAATTAATAGTAGAAAGTCTTTGATTCAAACTTATGACTGGTGTTGTTTCTCTGTGTAGATTGTTCATGTGCTTATGAATGTTTGTTTTCTGGATATGCATTTGCTTTGTATGTGATATGCATGAGATTCAGGTTTTAAAATGAAGTCTGAGAGAGAATAAGTTTCAATTGTTTCTCTATCTGAGACAGGAGATTCCTGCAAAGTGTGCAATGGAATTCATCCGCAAGGAGTGCATTGATGAAGGCTCAATAGTTCAACACTTGTTCTCCTTCACCCAGAATTTGATTTGGGTTGTTGAAGCCATGCAAGGGAGTGCGCAGGCTGGAGAAGAACTCTCAGTGGTGAATCTAAGAGAAGGAAGCTAAAGACTGCTGCTGCAGGAAGTGCGCAGAGTCTGAAGGATTCAACACTTGAGAAGTTGTTGAATGTCGAGCGCAAGGAGTGCGCATAAATTCCTCTGAAGAAGTCAGGGTAGAGAAGCTCAGGAGGTTTAGAACCTTTGTGGGTATAGTCAAAGAAGAGCACAGGAAGTGTGCCGTGAAACATTTCAAGGAAGAGTTTTTAGTGCAGGTGTGGAAGGCAAGTGCGAGAGGAAGCACTTAGTCATTTTTGCAAAATCTTCAAGAGGAAGAATCAATGGTCAGGATTCGTCAAGGGAAACAGTGAAATCCGGTCAACCGTTAGATCCCGAGGAGATGCACCCGGTTTAAGCCTTAGCGTGCAGGGGAGGAGCTAGAGCTCATCGGGATTCATCTCATCAGAGAGTCGAAACTTTCGCAGTCAAGAGTCTTGTGTATGAAACCGTGAGTAGCGATTTCCCGAGAGGACCCGAGCCGTTGATCTGTGGGACACATGTCCAAGGATCTGGAAGAGTCGGTATTCGGCGTTTTGGGATTTCCACAGGTAAGGAAATCGTTGCAATAGAAATTGCGATTTTGCGATACCCGATAGCGCGACGAGGAGGAGGTGACGTGGAGGAGAGTTCCCGTACGTGCATCGGGGTTCATTATTTCAGAGTTCTCGGTAACGAGAGACTCACGACAATGGGAATCATGATATTCCGATACGTGATTTCCTGACGGAGTCAAGGGCAAGTGGAGGACAGGTGTCAGCAGGTCAACCCTCGCAGGGAGCCAACGCCAAGTGGCATCGACATATCGCGAACTCGAAGGTTTGTGAGTTGGAGCCACAAGGGATTACACCAAAAGTTATGAGGTCGCGAAGTTTCAAGAGCGCGACAGGAGGATACCGACGTCTCGGCATATCGGGACTCGGTAGTTGGAGAACCGAGTGCTAGGAATCGAGAGTAGCGAAGTTGCGAGAGAGTCAAAGTCCTGATAAAGTGGGAAAAGATCAACGTTGGAAAGGTCATCGAGAGTCATGGATCTGTGAGGTGAATGATTCAAGACCTCGCAAGTGCTATTTCTCGACAGAAGGGAGGAACGCGTGGGTGAATACCTCATCGGGGTTCGAGGATTTGTGAGACCCGATCTCATGAGCGCAGGACTCGCGATAGCGCGAGGCCCAATTTCCCTATACGACAAGGGAGGTCATAAAGAGCATTCTGTGGGTGTAGAAAACTCCCGATAAGGGGTTTGAAGAGCAATTCAGTTCTTTGGGCCAAGAAAATAAGAAGGTCCTGGTGGGAGCAGGCATGCCTGGTTGGCGCGTTTGCATCAAGTGGTATCAGAGCCGGAATTCTTTGCTTTCTATAGTAGAGAAGAATTTCACCATGCCGCCTAGAAGGGAAAGGTAGTCACCAGATCCCAAGGACAGGGAGGTGAGAAGAAGAGGTAGGCCGACAGGAAATCCAAAAATGGAGCGGCAGATGAGAGATCTCCGAGCAAGGCTCGAGGAGAGAGAGACAGCTCAAAGACGCGGAGTTGGTGCAGGTGATCTTAGTGATTCTGAAGTTGAAGAGGAGGATGGACATGAAGAAG
>JASDQU010026096.1:9787-29535 GCA_032191745.1 Picea mariana | reverse complement strand
AAAAAAGAAAATTAAGGTATTATAAGGATGTAATCAACCCTAATCTAGAAGATCAAAATTATCTATATTTTTTGACAAGTGTAAAGAAAAAAATAAGCATTGCTAAGATAAGAACAAATTCTCACGAGCTCCATAGTGAAACTGGGCATTGGTCAATTCCTAAAATGCCATGGGAGGAAAGGGTGTGCCACCTTTGTAACACTAAGACGGTTGAATATGAAAAGCACTTTCTCTTAGATTGTCTAGCCTGTACCCAGATTAGATCCCATTGTCAAAATATTTGTCACTCTACCAACCTTCCTAACCTCTTAACTCAACAAAACTATGGTGATCTTGGAAAGCTTCTCTTAGTGTTTTTCGAGCACAGAAACAAAATTCTAAAGAATCACAAGTAATCACTTACCCTCTTAAGGTATGATAGACCAATTCGGTCTTAGTGGACGTTAATCATCATCATCATCATCATCATCATTTAGAAGCTCAATTTGGTTGGTTAACGTTATGGTATATATAAGTGTTATAGGAGCAAAAAAAGATTTGTTTGACATGATGAAGAATAGTTATATAGCTACCAACTTGACTAGAACCTTCCAAAGTTCTTGTTATTTTAGAGGTCACATTTAATGGCTATAGTACCTTTTTTTCCAAAGTTAAAATTATAACATTTTCTTACCATGATCTTAGCAACATCGTAATATTATCAACAAAGACCTTAAAATCAATCTCTGAAATGAAAAGTGGTCCTAACAACACCATTTTTATTTTAAAGGTTAAAACTACAACTTCTTTGAGACCTCCAAACTTAACAATCGGTATCGTTACAACTAAAACCTTAAAATCGACCCCCAAATTAAAAAGTGGTGCTCTCAATAGCAACCTCATTTTTTCCTAGGGATAAAATTGTGAGTTTTTTAAATCATGACCTTGACAATCGATGTCCTAGGAACCAAAATATTTAGACTAATTATGGAATTGAAAAAAGACACTATTACTAACACCATTTTTTTTGTCTTAAAATTATAACATTTTAGAAGCCACCACCTGAAAGCCTAGCAATAATGTAAACAAAATCATTAAAAAAATATTAAAGTAAATTTGGATCTAAAATGGAACTTTTAAAGAAAACATTAAAATAATAAAAACATATACAACATAGCACTAAGCATATGTCAGTTCACACTAAGTTAAAGGTATTATTTCATAAAAAATAATTTATATTATATCATTAAATTGAATTAATATAAAGTTAAAAATGAAAGTAACAAATAAGAATAATAATAAATTTAATTTATTTTGAATACATTAAGTATAAATATAAATATAAATATAAATATAAATATAAATATAGTGAAAATATATATAAATTTATATTATAATTTATTTAAAATAATTCATAATTAATTAAATATATTATTATTTTTTGTGGTAGGCTAAATAATTTATGGTTTTTTCTCGAGATATTTGGTCGAAATTTGATAAGAAATTGTTGGGTTCGTAGACTTCAGTAATTATTTCTACATTCAGAAATAGATTTTGAACAAAAAAAAAATAGTGATTAATGTAAATTTATATGGACGGTTCCGATGGGAAAAAACATTTCTTAAAATAGCTAACGAATACCTTTTTTTTTTATATAACTCAAAAAATAAAAATATAATTAAATAATAATAAGATATACTTCTTACCCTAAAAAAAATACAATTCTTATAAATATTTTATATATATTATTATATAATTAAATAATAAAAACATATACTTCTTATAATATTTTATATATAATATAATTGATTAATTATTAAAAAATAAAATTGTAATTAAATAATAATAAGATATACTTCTTACCCTCTAAATTTTTTAGATAAATATTTTTTATAAATATTATATATATATGTGTTATTAGATGATGATGATAATTAACCTCCACTGAAATCGAATTGGTCTATTTTATTTTAAGAGGGTAAGTGATTACTTGTGATTCTTTAGAATTTTGTTTTTGTGCTAGAAAAATATTAAGATAAGCTTACATCACCATACTTTTGTTGAGTGAGTTAAGAGGTTAAGAAGATTTATATTTTGAAAATGAGATCTAATATGGGTATAGGTTGGACAATCTAAGAAAAAGTGTTTTTCATCTTCAACCTTCTTAGTGTCACAAAGGTGACACTCTCTTTCATCCCATGGTGAGAATTTGTTCTTATCTATGGAGTTGATGAGAATTTGTTCTTATTTTAACAATATTATTTTTTTATTTATACTTAGCAAAACAGAGAGATAATTTTGAACTTTTAAATTAAGATTGATTACATTCTTATAATATCTTAATTTTCTTTTTTCCTTTAAATATTGTTATAATATAATCAATATTTATCATATAATTAATTAATTATTAGATTACATATAATATAATATATAAACTCTAATTAATTATTTATTATATATTATATAATATAATGAGTTATGTTATATAATATAATTCATTATAATATTTTAATTTTCTTTTTTTCTCTATATATTGATATAATATAATCAATATAATTTTTATTATATAATTGATTAATTATTAGATTACACATAACATAATATAATATATAACTTAGTTATTATATATTATATAATATATTATGTATCAATATTTGTTATATAATTGATTAATTATTAGATTACATAGAATATAATATATAACGTCTAATTAGTTAGTTATTATATATTATATAATATAATGAGTTATATTATGTATTAGTGAGTTGTTAGTTATTATATATGATATAATATAATGAGTTATATTATATAATTATAATATGCCATGTTATATAATAAGTTATATATTATATGATATATAATTATAATATACCATGTAATATAATATATAATATAGATGTTAGTTACAATTAACTAATTATATAATATATTATATTATTTTTTATAATTAAATTTGTTAATTTTATTTAATTAATTAAATTATATAATATTAATTACAATTAATAAGTTATATAATATATAATGAATTAATTATATGATATATTATATTATTTTTTATAATTAAATTTGTTAATTGTAATTAACTAATTATATTATATTATATTATCATTATATTATATAATATATAATTATAATTATTTCGCAGGGATATATATATATATATATATAGGTTTTGTTGAATATTCGTTAACTGGTTGACAGGTTTTCCCAAACAACCTTTCCAAAACAGCCATCCTTATCATATTTGTCCTGTACACTGTTCAAGACAAGACATGTGAAAGGTGGAGGTGACCATTTTGTCCTTTGAATAGATGGATGCAATTCAAGTTGCACTACAAGATCGACCCCACACGCAAAGAGATAAATATTTCAGCCTGTACATCATTCCAAACGCAAAGGGATAAGATTGACGCGGTTCATGGCTGGAAACTACGCTCGTTGAGTAAACGGTGCACCGCGTACATTCTAGAAGGCTATTGTGCTATATACTGAAACATTGAAATAGCACAGCATACGTGCTATGTTGAAATATTGAAGCACAAGCTGGAAGAGCGAGGAGAGAAAAAAAGCTTCATTGTCTATAGTATTTGAAAAACCTCTTAACCAGCACTTCACTGAAGATTCAACAGACATTGCACAGCAAAATCCTCCTTTTAGTGTCGGACTGCATGTTGTTCGTCACGCATTGCTCAACGTTTCTCCATTATATATCACGTGCAATCCTTCGGATTTGGGTTCAGAATGTGATAATCCTTCATTTCCTAATAGACTTTTTTTCGATCGGCGTCCTGGAAGCATTGGAATGGAAGCACAAGCACACCCGCCCTTTGTTGAACTATTTCAAGTTGGAATTTCTTCGTCGGAGCATCTGAGAAGGGTTTTTGTAATCTCTACACTCCCCCACTTTATTCTCGTTGCAATTTCGCCGCTCCTTTGAAGTTCCTTAACTCATTTCCTCCTTTTGCATCAATTTTTATTTGGGATGCCCAGTCAGGTACAAGATTCATTTTTGGTGCCTTCTATCTGAAATTGGCCATTATCCTGTGATTCCACTTATGAACGATGTTTGACTATGAGGTAGGGTTTTGCTTCATTTCTTTCATTTTCTTCAGGTTTTTTTAAGGTGGGATGGTTGAAGGGTAGGTTGCAATGTTCTAAGGTTGTGTAGATACTTATTTTATTTTCAGAGCTTAAATCTTTGAGGTGGTTCGAAGTTCGAATCTTCGGGATTTCGTTCCCTAATTTTCATTTCATGGGGTAGATATTGAGTAAACCCAAGAGAACACGGTACTGTTGGTGATCCTTGCTTCTGTTTTTTGGGTAGATGAAGTTTATCCTTTAGGATCTCTCAATTTTTACTTGCAGTTTGCATCTGTGTGTTTGCTGCTAAATTATTTCATTTTAGGCTTGTAGACCAAATGGGTACCTGGAGTTTCCTGTGAGCTCTTAAATATCAAGTCCCGTCATTTTTGGGGCTAAACCTAAACTATGTCCAAGTATCACTTTGGCTTAATTTTGGAGTAATGGCCAATATATACCAGTACAACGTTTAATGAAATCTTCCCATAGAATATAGATCACTCTTGGACATATTACACGCATTATGAAAAAAATGTTCTATCAGGGGTATAGAGATCTATTGGTCAAAATTACAATGGCGCGATGAAGTTGTCTCATTCTGATCATTGAATGATACTTAATGGAATTTGAGACAAGATTTTGTTTTTATAAGGAATATAAATGGGAAGTTCCTCCAAGTAAATTGTATATATCTTTTAATGATCTAGAAACTTGAATTTCAATTATGTTTAATTTTTCTCTATATTTAGAAAAGTAAAAATAAATTTAAGATAATATTTGTAAAATTAATACAATTACAAAAGAAATTTTTTTATTTTCCACCCTCAAATTTCTCAAATTATAAGTAAAATGTATATATCTATATTTTTTTTTAATGATCTATAAACTTGAATTTCAATTATTTCATTTAATTTTTCTTTATATTTAATAAATGTAAAGTAAAAATAAATTGAAAATGTTATTTGTAAAATCAATACAATTAGACCAACAAGAACAAAGTATTTGATCATATCAATATCAAATTGACTAAAAATAAAATATTACATGTTTCTATTATTATAACAACCTAATAATTTAAAAAAACAAAATCACTCCATTAATCCAATAACTCATCTTGGTCCTCTACACAAAAGATTCAAAAAATATTTTAGCTAACCTTAAATGTTGAATTTCTAATGTATTCTCTAAATCATAATTATGGTTCCAAAAATTGAAGATGAAACCCATAAGGTTATTAAGTTGTTGTTAGCTTATTTATATAAAGAACTTAACAAAAATGAAAATCTAAACATGAAAATAAAATAAATTAAATATACTCATTTGTGTATTTCATATCATTATAATGTTCCTCTCTTTGAATTGAGAAATATAGTAGTGGTTTCATGATATTAGTCTTATTGTACCTCTATTAAACTTTGAGAAGAACAAAAAGATTAAATGACTTATAATGTTACTCTCTTTAAGTTGAGAAATATAATGGTAGTTTAATGATATTAGTTTTGTTATATCTATATTAAGTTTAGAGAGGAATAAAAAAATTGAATGAAATGTAAAATTGATCTCTAACTATGTTGATATGCTCTTTTTATATTATTAATTTTGTGTAGAATTTAAAATTGGGTTGAACTTATATTTGTTAATAAAAATGACACTTAAATATAGAAATTATGGTTGAAATAATTGTAAAAGATAAAAAAAAAATGTCAATTTAAAGTTAATAGGTGAAAGATTTTTCCACATGTTATTTTTAATATGCTTTTAGTGTGTTTTTAAATATAGATAAAGTTAGGAAGTTAAATATTTTTCCACCTATATTATTTTTAGTGTGTTTTTGATGTGTTTTTAATTAAAATATGTTGGTGGATTATTATTCAATTTTCACAATATTTTAAAGTTTTTAACTAACAAAGATATTTTTAGTATGTTTTTAATGTGTTTTTAATTAAAATATGTTGGTGGATTATTATTCAATTTTCACATTGTTTTAAAGTTTTTAATTAATAAAAAGTTTTGATAGCTTTAAATTGAGTTATAATTTCAAAAACATTTATTCTTATTGTGTTAATAATTAATAGAAAGAAAACTTGTATTCTTCTATTTAAAATCTTTTGAGATTTATTTTAAATTGATAAAACTGTAAATTTCAATAAGTAGATTATAATTTAGGTATTTGAGGATGCTTAATCCACTTTTATATTAAAAACAACAATTTTAACAAACCCAAAATTATAATTTTAATATAGATTTTATAACCTCATTCCAATAATTAAAATAAAACAAAATTATAAATAAAATAGAATAGAATTTATTTTAAATAAACAAACATAACATGTAGGACCCGACCTTATGCATAACATCTACATGTCTATAACAACATAAACCATGCTTCGTAGTCCTTTCCTCATCCTATATGTCTACTTCTCAATTCACTTATACATTCTCATTTACTCATTAAGTAGTATTCTAATTTTAGTTCACAAGTGTCATAATTACATAGCACATGCGATCTTAACTTAGTTACTTTAGTGCTTGTCTTTCATCAATATAATTAATTATGTCTACCCATATATTAAGAGATGACTTTTGTAGAATATTGGTCGTCCAATTCGTAATTCCTCCTCCTATGTCATACATATGCATCTTTCAAATGAAGTTGAGACATCAATATAATGTTGAATTTGTTTACATGCCACTCCACTACCTGTTTTCCTCACTACTCCATTGCTCCCACCACGTACAAGATCCAGTACAACCCCATCCCCAGCACTGTCGTGCCAACAACCACCCATGCCAACATATTTTCCATTGTCACTCCTCCTCTACTCTATTGTCTTTCAAACTCAAGTCAATGTTTTACCAAAATGCAATGACCTTACTTCATTTGATCTGTCTACAATTGCCCTTGGTTTTCTCTATCTCCCGCTCCTCTAATCGATTGCTCAATGACCCTGTAGAGATGGAACTCACAACAGCTTGTTTTATATAAAAAAAAAATAGCACATGTATGAGACTTTGATTCCAAATTGGCATGGTTTTGAAGAACTTTATAAATCCAGAAACCTTGAGTAAGCGTTAATTGTCAAATAAGTTACCATAGAAATTGAAAAAAAAAAATCAAAAGCCATGTAGCCTTTCATGAATGATCCCCTCCAAATATATGCAAAACACATCAAAAATCAATCTTCTTCTAAATCGGAACCCTCTTCTTCAAATCCTAAGCCCTCAACACTCTACATATAAGCATTTTTTTCAAAAGTCAAGCAAATACTAACCTTTCATGCATAATTTCCAACCCCCACCTTGCATTTAAGTAACTACCTCATTGGAGACTCCTTTATTGCCAACAACCTTGAGAGCTATTATGCTCTCTCTTAGCTCAACAACCATTCCTTCACACAAACACGCACATGCATCAATCTTTGCATAATTTCCCCTTAAAACTAAATTGTTATGTGTTTCCTAATCAAGTTTAATAGAATTCCCTTGTGATATTATAACACGGATGAAAAATCAAGATCTGTTGTATGATATTTTCAGCTATATTTAAGAAAGAACTTGGATACACTACTCATGTACAACTCTAATATCATTTTTTAGCTAATTGATTTGTAACAACATAAGAAAATATAGAAGCAAAGTTGTCAGTAGCTTGATGAGTGATTGTGTAATTGCATGTGTGCATATACTAGGCGTTTCATGAAGTTGTTGTCTAACAAATGTAAAAATGAGTGGCACCAATTAAGCTTAATATTGGGATAATTGGTTGGATTCATGTTTCAAACACATGTCCATTTGTTGTTCTTGCACTCACTCTAGATTCTAGGCCCTCAAATTGTAGTGAACCAAATTTTCTCCCATGATTTTTTTTCACTTTCTCAAGCAAAGATTTTCGGTGAAGTTTGTTTCATATTCGGCAATGACTACATGAGAGAATAGTTATTTTCTTTTTTTAGATCACTAGGTCTCATGGAATGGATGAAAATAGTACCCATATTGATTTATTTTCTTTAGTTTATGAAATAATATTACTTTGATTTTGATAATTCAAAGGAGTAACATATGTTTGGCACACTTTCTTAATGTTATAAAAAAATACTACTTTCATCAATTCAAGGTTTATGAACATGTTCTGGGGAGGATAGGGAGGGTGTTCGTCTACTCATCGTTGACATTTTGAGTGTCTGTCTACCACGTGCATTCAATTTTGACAACCTGAACAATGTCAATGCTAAGTTGGGAACCAAGAATTACTTCAAGTTTCTTACATCGAGTTAATGTCATGGCTTGTTGTTTAGGTGAATAGAATCAAGTTGTAAATTGTGATCATTTTAGAGATATTAACCTTGAATGCATGTTTATTTTGCAACTTAAATATACCATAATGGTGTTGGGGAACAAGAATCTAGAAACTATATAAAATTGTTTATATATCATTAATACTTTATTCATATTCAATTTTTTTATCATTAAGGGTGTAAAGAATTAGCAAATTATAGTTATTCATAACATTATTTAATTTTTAATTGAATTATTTATTTTATTGAAAATAGTTTTATACAAAGAATGTTATTTTAAAGATAGATACATATTTGATTGAAGACATATTATAAATTGAACTTGAATATATGCACTTGAATTCTAGAAGAACGATTATTATGATTTAAAACTCATTTAAAGTTTTACATTAAAAAAATGTAATTAGTTCGTCTTTTTTTACGGTTTTCAAATGAGATTGACATGTTCTTGCTACGCTTACCATCGCAAAGTTGTTGGATCTTCAATATATTCAGGTTTTGGGGGACTCCAAAGTTGTTATTGAGTGGCTTGACCAGAAAGGGAAACTTCAAGCAATAAACATTGAAAGATGGAAAAGCAGAATTAAGGATTTGATCCCCACTTTCAAAGGCATACACTTCCAACATATTTTCAGAGAATCGAATGGGGAGGCCAATCATCTGTCAAAGCAAACCCTCACGGCACCAAAAGGAAGGATTTCTTATTTCACTTGGGATGGCAAAAAGGTTGGTCGTGCATTCCAAGTGGATGTCTTCTAATTCCTCTTTGTGCTTCTCATCGAATGGTATTTTTGATGGTCGGTCTTATATTGTTATGGATCTAGAATTCCTCATAGGAGCATAGTGGATATTTTCTCATAATCAGATTCTTTTGAAGTAATCGGTTGATGTTTCGTCTCTTTGTATTGCATGTTTGGATAGCTAGGTATATTATTTTGCCAAAGTCTTTTTATGAAGATTTGTAGCTGGTGATAGTGGACTTGACTAGTACAGATTGTAGTTCTCTGAAGATGTTTGAAAATTATTATTAATATTTAATCTTGGGGAGAATTTTCTTTTAGAAAAAAGGGTATGTATACCTCCGTAGACTTTATAAAAATTGTTAAAATATCCAATTCATCTTTTATATTATATGATTAGTTATTATATTTTTTAAATAATTAATAATATAAAATGTTTATCATATTTGGAGGCAATTTATTATGATTTAACTTAATGTGGGATTTATTTTTAAAAGTACTAGAAGTAGTAATAATATAAAATACCCAATATTCAGCATTTTAAGAATATTTATCATGTAAGCTTGAGTTTTCTAGAAAATAGTGTGTCAACAGTTTTGAAACACATGTTTTCCAGAAAACTCAAGCTCATGCATTATGAATAACTGTGGAAATCTACACACTTGAATATTTATCATATTTCAAAATTATTTTACCAAAATCTTATCTAGGGTGAGGCTTATATATAGTTTATTATTGCTAAATAAAAATATAACAGATATTCAATTCAATGATTATGGTTGATCTAATTCTTGAAATTCTGTTGGTTTTTGAATTCCAACTTATAGAGAGGAAAACCTTATAAGAGAAAAACAAACATTATTTAAAAAAAATAAAATTAAATAAAGCTCATTTTATTTAAAATAATAATAATAATAATAAACAAACAATGAAAAAAAAATGACATATCTTTTATATAAAATTATATATCGTTTATATAAAATAAATGTATAAAACTAGAGTGGTAGGTGTGAAGGGGGTAATTTTAAACCTCAGAGGAACATACAATCTTGCAGAAGCTTATGGACTTGTCCAAGGATTGAAGATCACTAAATTGCTTAACATTCACAACCTGATAGTTATTGGAGACTCTTTGTTCATCATGAGATATATGCAACAAGGAACATCCTCATCAAATGTGAGGTTGGCTTTGTGCTTGAAGGATAATACATCTCAATGCTTCATTCTCCACCCTTAGGTTTTATAATATCTTTTGGCCACTACGCAAAAGGAAGGGACCTTAATTATCAACAATGAGGTTACTAATGAAGCCATCCTTGAATCAATCTATTATGACATTTGGCTCGTGGAGGGTTCTATGAGACGTCCCAATTACTCTCACAAGAATGAACAACACTCTTTTAAATTATTGTAGAGAATAATGGAGGATCTATGTGGGATTAGTTTGGTTTTCCCTATGCATTTCATTGATTGTGGGTGTTGGAGCCACCTTTCTCAACTGGTTTAAAAGTAATTCTTAAAATCAAAGGTTGGCTTTTAAGTTGTCTTTTACTTCGTGACCTTTACCCACTGAAAATCTCAATAGTTCTGATATGCGAAGTGGCGATGGTCGTTGTACTCCTAAGCCATTGTCATTTAACCGTTAAACGAGATTTTTCACTTTTATATACTTCGAGATATCACGTTTTGGAAGTTACAAGTCACACAGTTTCCAAGCCTCGATGTGCGAAGTCGCGAAACAACCTTGAAAGCTTACCTAGGTTAGCGTCGAGAGTAAAGTTCCTTAAACCTTAGTTAAGTGATGTCAGGATTTCGCATCTTGGCAATCACTCTCCCCAAAATCTTTACCGTCATAACTCCGATAGGCGAAGTTGCGAGATAGTTTCAAAAGTCACCTGGGTTAGTGTCAAGGTTAAGTCGTTTTAAACCATAGTTAAACAATGTCAGGGTTTCGCGACTCGGCATTCACTCTTCCAGGAAACTATACCTTCGTAGTCTCAAGTCACGAAATCACGATATTAATTAAACACTAACTAATTAAACAATTAATATGCATCACGTTTTTGCTTAACTAGATCGCGTCATCGCGATCTTGGGTTTTAGGGGCTCGAAGGATAGGAGTGAAATCTCCCGATACGGCGAACGCCGAAAAAGATGATTAAAGTTTAAAGAAAACCTAATTAAAGAAGCTAAGCCAGAATAATCAGTGCATTAATACAATAGTGTAGGGACCGTACTTAATTAAATCCAAAATTTAGTACATCTAAACATATAATTCCTTTCTCATACATAAATAATTCATTCAACATCATATAAGCATAAATATTCAACAGAATTTAACATTTATCTATAGCATGAAAATAACTCAGCAATTCATAAATAAAATCCCTGCTTCTGATGTTAGTTCTCGTCGATATGGTTGTCCTTTCCCTGCTGCCTTGCCTAGCTTGATGCACTGACCAACTCTGCCAAAACCGACTAACCTCCCAGCCAGCTAGGAGCAGCCTGTCCGGCTCCCTAGCTCCAGGAAACCGAAAGGAATCTTGGCCCTCGTGCCCAAAACCCCCAGCAACCTGGTGCCCCCTGCAATGATTCACCCAAAAACCAAACTGCTCAAACCAGCCAATATCCCACAGAAAAATATGTTACAGAAAATCCTCTTGTCCTCCCAATGCTCCCTCAAAATGCCTCCTGGCCAAAATAATCCCCTTTCACCGACTCTCCTCCCCCTCATTCCTTATCTCCTCCTTTATTACCATATCCCCTTCTTTATTATCTTATCCCCTCCATTTAATGTTTCTTTCCCCCCCTTTCATACATAAGTCTTTAATTAAATAAAATAAAATTATTAAGCCTCTTTAATTCATTACTCAAATATTTAATGAGTCTATTAATTAATTAATTAATCATCGACAGGTATGAACAATTAATTAATTAATAAATAATTAATTAATATTATTAAGAAATAATTATTGTTTAACTCAACATATTAGGACAGTTAGATTATTAAATTAATTAAAATTAAAAATCCCTATGCATCTATTTAACCAGGGTTGTTACAAATAGTAACACGCACCGCCTACAAGTTAAATTTAAATGTTTTTTGCGCTAACTTGTGTCACAACCCATCAAAATTTATGGCATTTATTTGAAATGAGGTGAAGTGATAGGTAAAGATATTGTTTTTATTGTTAAATCTTTCTCTAAAAATGATTTGACCGTTCTGTTCATAAGGACGTCAGGGTTTTAAATGGTCGAGATATAGATTTTTTTCTCTCATTGTTTCAAATTTCATTTCTATCTTGCGCAAAAAAGATTTTGTCACCAAGTTAATTTCTGTATGTATACACATTTTTACTACAAGAGAGCTAAGTCAGAGTACTCTATCATGGCTCCACGAAAAGCGTCCAAGGCGATTGCTGAGAATTCAGGGCAAGGCTCAGATACTGTTTCCGATACTTCACCCCGAAGTATTGATTCTGTCAAAACCTGGTCATACATCTCCAAGGTTCTTCAGTCCGAATTGGTGAACTGTTCAGATGATTCCAGCGATAATGAGAAGGACGATTTGGCCACCAAATACAAAATCGTCGTTCAAGCAGAGATGCATAAGATAGCAGCCAGGCCAAGACTCCTTCCCTATTATGATATGATCCGATGGGCACTAGATCATGTGGATATCCTGACCAGAACTATTATCAGCGAGCAGAAGGTGACCATTGGGACTTTCAGACCAGAACATTTGCAGGCAATATACCAATTGACACCCACACCAAACTTCTCACACAATGTCGAGTTTCTGGAAGGTTTTAAGCGGAAATAATGTGAGCAATACGGCAAAAACTTGTTTGATCTGATCAAGGATTGGGTCTCGCACCCCGCAAAGTTCAGGGCAAATGGTAACGGATTTTATTCAATCTCTTCCTTGGAACCGCAATTCAAATATATAGCAATGATGACCTGTAGGTTGTATGGGAAGGAGGACACCACACTTGTTTTCCTCCCATGGGTGCCTCTCATTCATACAGTCACTGAAGGATGTTCCTTCGACTGGGCCAAATTGTTGTCAGACAGTTTAACCAGCCGGATTATCGAATATCAGATGCAGAGGGCGAATGAAAAAGCCGCTTCATTTTTTATGTCCACCTACATCATGGATGTTGTTTGTTTCATGACGCCTTTCCCTCTAATGAGCTAGAGCTGGACTCCATCTGAGGCTGAGCCTATCCATGTCTACCACTCAAAACTTTGGAAAGATAAGGCCACAAAATTCATATACAAAATTTTCAATTAGGTAATGGTACCAATGCATGTCTCCATCTTTGACAACCCACCGCCCGGGATTTCAAATAGTATTGCCATCAACTTGAGAAACGTGGTCGACTGGTACGTAAAGGCAGAATTTTCATACATCAGGGTTTTCAACACCTCTGTCCTCCCCATGCTCTACCATTATTCATATCGGATAGGCTGGTTTGCCGAGAAATCGCTAGGCAAACTTTGATTGGTGGCATAAGCAAAGAGCTTAAAGGATTTTCTAAGAAGGTATAGCCGCCCTTCCCCATTCATTTGAATAAATATTCTTTATTAGATTTCGAACATGCAAAAGCCAAGACGGTAGCTTTGGAGGATATTAAATTGGTCCACATTGAATTCAAGAAGCACAACCCACACAGGATCGTGGGTAATCACATGGTGAGTTGTGGCCTTAAAAGGTATGAACATGAGCATTCGCCTCATGACGACGTCTTCTGAGGGGAGAGATCCTATGCCGAGGTCCTAAGTTGGATTCAAACCCTGTCACCCGAGGAGATAATTGATTTCTTCAAATTTCAGGAACACCGGCAGAGCTGCCTTCCCCCGGTCTTAAATGGTAAGAACCCGCCGACTTTAGATGTCCAACAAACGGAAGCCAAGGGCTCCAAAGATTCAAGACCTGACCAAGAGGAACACTAGAAAAAGAAGAAGCAAATCGGGGGCCCGAAACAGGAAGCCGAGATCTCCAACCCTTCAAGCAAGCCAGCCTCGTTTCTTACCCTGGGGAAATCATCCAAGCAGATCGGCAACCCCATCGTTTTTGTTACTTCCCTACAGTCCACAAAGGGGATCCCAGATGCAGGATGGATTTTTGGTGAAGAACTAACGCCCATAAATTTGGAAGAGTTGCCTCCAAACGAATGTTTCTTCGATAAGAAGAGAAAGGTCGTTGTGAAACAAGAACTTTATCAAGAAGCAGGCACGGTCGCCAAGAAATTTAAAATCCTTGCTGATGGGAGAGCCATGAAAAAAGAGGAATTTGCAAATCGGATAGAAGGGGCATTGGGGGCTTTTGCTACAGCCAACCAATATTATGTCGAGTCCCTAAAAGAACATTTGAAGTGGAAAAACCGTTTGATCAAAACTTTGGAGGCTAAGATGGCTATAGCAGAGGCATCTGCCAGAGATTAGGCGAACGCAGGTATAGAGCAAGCTAGAGCAGCTGATCAAAAGGAAATAGAATGGCTCAAATCTGATCTCGAACAAACACAGCAGGTGGCCCAGACCAGCCAATCACAGATAAGCCAGCAAGAGGAATTGATAGGGCAATTACAGGCCAAATTAAATTTCGTCGAAAGCCAGGTGATAAATATCGGGATATTCCAATCCCAAGCCCTAGAAATTCGAAAAAGAGTGTTAGCAGGTCAACAAGATTTACTTGCTAAAGTGGAGACCATTCAAAACCTATGCCAAATCATTGATCAAGTGCTAAAAGACATCTCCTTGAGAGAAAGAGAAGTTGGGGTGGCTCAGGTCGTTTTCCAATAGGTTGTTATAGCCACGATGAAAAAGAAAATGGGCAGTGGCTCCAAGCTCTCCATCCCAGAGAAGACCAGAGGTAACATCTTACTGAAGGCATGGGAACAAAATATATCAGAGAGTAGAGAGCAAGCTAAAGAGGTAAGAAACTTTTGTGAAGAAACTCTCGAGATGATAAATGAAAGTTTATTGTATCTTGATAGTGAAAGCAACACCAGAACACTAGGCCAGGTGGATATAGCCAAGCACCTGCTCAACATCAAGGAGAATGAGGAAAGAGAGCAGTTTGAAATAACACAGGTAACCCAGACAGATATAGTCCAAGTGGATAAGTAGCTAATAAAGCCAAGTGTACTGTTATGTTCTATCACCACTAAATACCGACAAGTAGGACAAAGGTTGCCACAGTTAGCGAATGATTGTTACACCTTCGAGGAAAACAACCAAGAGAAACCTTCCAGGTTGATAACCCAGTTGGTGGATAGGTGCGTCACTTGCACACAACAGGCGAAGGTGCAGTTTTCGGGTACCAAATAATGACATGTGTCTGCCTGTTCTATTTTTAGAACCCGAAGTTTAAAGAAAGGAAGGTGTTCCATCCGCTCGAAAGGGGAGAAAGACAAAGAATTGAAACGCATAAATCTCATTTTTGTAACCGAAAAAACTCTCGGAACGATTGAGATTATAGCATGTAGAAATTTGTATAAATATGAAATTAGAATAAAAAAAAGGGGCTGGACCTTTTTGGTCGATTGTAATAGAGACTCTCTCCTTTTGAAAATTAATACAAAGCAATCCGAAGACTCCTGATTCCGTCAAGATTATGTTATGAGTTTGTTTCCTCCGTGATTTCATATTAAATTTCAGTTCGCATATATATATCTGATGAATGTTTCACTGCAATCTAGTAAAACCTCTACTGTGGTGATCAATTTTTAGTCGTCTATATCGTTTACAACTTTTCCTCTGTATCGGCTATTAGCAGGTACAAGACCTGTGAATTCTTTAGATCTTCATATTTTATGCTTCGTCAGATTTCTTCTTATCTTTTTCTTCTTCTGTTTACAGGGTGAGATTCTCCCTTGATAGGAGCCTCGCATTATAGACAGCTTAATGTTTTTCTCACATTTCACACACCATTTATTTAAAAAATAACTCAGTTACAGGAAAAGGCCTTTGGTTTGCACTTTATCTTCAATATCGGATTCAAATTTCTCTTTTATACGATCAAATTGATACAGCATCAAAAACCTTGAACTCTCCTTTAATTTTTTGGTTCCTCTATGACTGTCCCCATTGTAAGACAGCCTAATATTGAACCCGTCTTGTCGGACCAAACCCATATCGCTTTGAACCTTTTCAATACCATACTTAAAATAGCCACCACCCAAGTAGAACTTGAACGTTCATGGGCCATGATTGAACTGGATATAAGCATCCAGGAACAGTTGGAAGCGAGACAGCGACAACCTGGAAATCAGTCTTAGCTTCCTTTCTCGAAGGTTGATTCTCTCCCTTTTTTTAATCCTTTAATCACTTTCGGATGCCTATACACTATACTTTCTAAGCCTTAAGTATAGACTCTGGAACAACATCTTTCTGGTGTCGTTGTCGAGGACAAAGTTACGAAACCTTTTCCTTGGGAAGAACGACATTTTTGCAAGTTTCGCCCTTTGATAGTGAACAAAGAGTGAACACCTTCTAAAGGATTTTATTATATTTCACTTAGAGACTCCACGTTTAAATAAGCTGGCATCCGGTCAAAGGAACACTAGACAAAACCCAGAGGGTAAACATACCACGCCCATTTCCAATCTCGAAAAAATACTGAAAACTAGAGGTTCCCTTAATCCAACCACTACAATCTACCAGCGTAAGTACCCACAACCCAATACCAAGAGTTCCTTTGAACCTTCAACTTCGCACAATCCCCTCCCTGAAACCATCAACCCAACTTTAACTCTCTCTGAGGGTAAAAGTGAAATCCATCCGACAACCTCTGGTGTACACAAAGGTAAAAACCCCGCAGTGAATTTATTAGAGATCAATATCCCACCAACTCTTCAGTTAGATTTCACGATCTCACCAAGTCTCGAAGAGTATACCATATACTCAGATTCCACACCCGCGGGTTCCCCTTATTACATCTCTTGCAAATCCGATGAACCAAGTCCTCGCATCTCTTTTCACCCGTCTTCGTTTTTCTCGTCTCTCGAAGAAGCTAGAAATTCGCTTTTAGTCTTCCAGAACCCTCTATATAACACACCTTTTCCCTATCCGGTAGTACCGATGGCAGTCGCAGGAGGAGGGGGTGGAGGGGTTTTAGGAAGGGGAGGTGGAGTGGCTCCAAGAGGAGGAGTGGAGGGCCAAGGGCCTCCCCTGCCTCCAAGAGTTTTCGCTAAAGTAGCTGTGAGATATGCGCCTTTGGTCCTTCCCGTCCCTCTCCACGACCTTCCTGAAAATTACATAAAAAACTTACCAAAATTTACAGGGGAAGGGGACTTGACCACAGTCGAAGATATAAACTTCTTTGATCAGTTCGCCGATATCCTAGATCTCGAACACGAAGACCTATATTTGAGGTTGTTTGTTCAGACTTTCGAAGGACAGGTACAAACCTGGTTTCGAAGTCTACCCGCAGGATCGATATTATCCTATGATGTCCTAGAAGACTCATTTCTTAGACAATGGGGTGAAAGGAAAGACCATTTGTATTATTTGACAGAGTTCGGCTCTTTAAAGAAAAAGACTTCGGAAACTATTATGGAATTCATTCAAAGATTTAACAAGTTATATAATAAGATCTCGGTCGAAGTTAAACCATCCCAACCTGCAGCCAAGGTAACCTTTGCGGGAGCCTTCGAACCCGATTTTGCACTTCTTTTGAGAGAAAGGAGGGGGGCTACCCTAACCCAAATGCAAGATGATGCCATAGAAATCGAATCTAATATGATGGCTTCTGGCAAGTTGAAAACAAAAGTAGAAATGGGAAACTGAGAAACTAAACGTTTTAGGGAACAAGCGGGACCCTCAGGGTCTAATAGATTCTCAGATGACAAAATGGATGATATGGCTAGGATAATTAAAGAGTTATCAAATAAGATTTCTAGAATGGAGTTAGATCAATCCAAGGTCGATCCTTTCGTTAAGAGGGAATTCAGAAGAAACCTCAATCCTCAAAATCAACAAAGGCAGACTAAATGAAGACCAGAAAATTCAAACCCCTTTAAAAAATGAAAATTTTATAGGAGGAAATGGCCTGGAAGATTTCGAGGGTCTGAACGAAGATGTGACAAATTTGGGTGACAATAGCCTTACTTAACTAAAGAAGATTAAGAGAAGTCTATAAACACACAACAACCGTCAAATAAAGATGATGAGATAAACAACACTGATTTCGTTGTATGTCAAGAAACGACTGATTATGTAATGGCTGAGGTCCAACCTAGGTATAACCTGAGATCTAAAAACAAACCTGCGTTGACTCTTCAACCCTAGAAAATTCTCCCTAGAGGTGAAGTATACGAGCCCACCCTAAAAGAGACCGACACATCTAATAGCAAAATGAAAGGGGCAGACTCGACTCGCTAGATCCCAAAGTGAAGGAGGTTGAGACCCAAACAAAGGAAACCAAGACAGTCGAAACACATACATCGGTAGATAAACTCACGGGTGATAAATCATCACAAACAAATAAATTAGAAAAGGA
Organism: Picea mariana; assembly: GCA_032191745.1. Taxonomy (NCBI): domain Eukaryota; kingdom Viridiplantae; phylum Streptophyta; class Pinopsida; order Pinales; family Pinaceae; genus Picea; species Picea mariana. The sequence continues at coordinate 10,936 of JASDQU010026096.1, read as the reverse complement.
GGAGTCCGAGGTTTCAACCAAAGAAACAGACAAAGGTAGTGGAGAGTTCAGCCTCGAAAATGAGATAAATAAGATAAAAATACCAATCCCTCTAGTGGAATTAGCAAAGAATCTCGTATATCGAAAACAGATGACTAAAGTGATAGGTTTTTAAGATCTAGAAAGTCACTATGACGTGATAAACTTGGAAGATGATATGATCAATATCACTTTTGGTCCACATTTCAAGGGTGCCACAGACACTGTCGCTCCTTTCTATATCACCCTGAATGTGCATGATCAATTGTTGCATAACTGCATGCTAGGCTCTGGGGCCTCACATAATGTGATGCCCAAAACTATTATGGATAGACTAGGCCTCGAGATCACCAGGCCTTATGGGGATCTCTACTCTTTCGATTCAAGAAGAGTTAAGTGCATAGGTATGATAAAAGATTTAATAGTCACTCTTGCGCAAGTCCTGATGGAAAGCATCCTGATGGACGTAGTTATTGCCGATATACCCTCGAAGCATGGCTTACTACTATCTAGGTCATGGGGAGCCAAACTTGGTGGGTCCCTTCAAATAAACATGACCTACACCACGATTCCTGTGTTTGGTGGACAACTTGCTCGGTTATACAGGGAAACGAGGCTAGCCTACACAATGAGCGACCCTCAAAATCCTAACAATTATCCTGTTTATATTACCGATCAAGATCTAGGAAATTGTATTATGTCTTTTGATGATGATGTAAATAGCTGTGCAGAAGAGAATTACTTAGAAAATAATGAATCAGGAAAGACATACGAAAATATGCATAGCACTGGGATTTGGAAAATGTTTTTTGATGGTGCCCTGTCATGTGAAGGAGCGGGTGCAGGAGTACTTTTTGTGGCATCTAAAAACAAATTTGTTATCCCTTTCTCTTACAGGCTTCAGTGGGATATAGAGTACACCAATAATGTATGTGAGTATGAAGCCTTAGTCTTAGGGTTGGAAGCTGCCAAGAAGTTGAACATAAAGAACCTGGAAGTTTACAGAGATGTAGAGTTGATAGTGAAACAGATAAATGGGCAATACCAGGCCAAACACCCAAGATTGAGATCTTACAGAAATTGCGCCTGAGATCTTATGGAAAATTTATTTTCATCGGTAAAGGTTCATTT
>JASDQU010026095.1:2898-29697 GCA_032191745.1 Picea mariana | reverse complement strand
AGACATTGTCCTTGAAGAAGAGATAATCTTTCAAAGATCTAGAGAATCTCAGATGGAGATTGACAGTAAGACAATACCTTCTCCTCCTTCAACAGTTTAGAGGGAGACAAACATTATTCCAGTTCATCCAATTTCTCCAGTTGATATATTCAGAGATATTGCAGTAGGGCATAAAAGGCCTACCCAGACTCACTCTGCAAGAGGCAGAGAAACATACAAGCCTCTCAAGGCAAATTCCGGGAAAGCAAAAGAGATTTTCAAACTATCCTATAGGAATGAGCCACTTCATTGATCTTGAGCCTCCTTGTCTTTGAGAAGCAACATGAGAACACGTATCACAAGATCCCATAACAGAAGAATACCAGTATATCTTAAAGAATGATGTATAAGATATTATTTTGGGACCACAAGGGAAGTCAGTGGTAACTTCCAAGTGGATCTATAAGATCAACCATGCAGCTGATGGAAGTATCGAGAAATACAAAATGAGATCTATAGCCAGAGGTTTCTCACAAACAGAGGGAGTTGTCTATGATGAGACACTTGATCCAGTAAACCTGATACACTTCCATCCATACTACCATCCATGAGTTGGAAACTATATCAGATAGATAAATTCTTGATGAGCTTGGATTTTAGCAAGATTGTTGCTAATCCAAACCTATATTATTACAGTGTTAGTGATAAGAGCTTAATTTTGAAGACTTATTCAGAAAGCCTTGTTGTTAGATACAAGTAATCCTTGACTTTTGAATTCGAGATGAATAATCTGAGTATGATGCACTACTCCTTGGGACAAGAATTATGACAGAGGACCAATGAGATTTTCTCGAGTCAAGGAAAATATACAGTAAAGATGCTAAAGAAAGTCAAGTATGATAGAATGCAAAATCCACAGCGATAAATTTAAAAGGAGAAGATTGATGATGATTTAGATGAGAATAATCCACATAGGATCACCGATGTATCTGGTTAATACCAGACTTGATTCATGCCATGCAGTGAAAGTGCTTAGTCATTTCATGAGTCAACTGAGACAGACTCACTAGACAACAACAAAACATGAGGCGCAGTTGGATATAGCCTGAGATATGCCTCCATAAGTGAACTTGAGTTTGCAAGATATGTTGATTCAGTTTGAGCAGAAAATACAGTGGACCAGGAGAGAACATATGGTTGATGTTTTACAATGAAGTTTACCATGGTCTCTTAATGCAACAGGTAACGAAAATCTCAGTGGCCTTCAATACCATAGAAGTAGAGTATGTATGATTGAGTGCACAAAGTAGTATGGCTTCACAAGCTTTTGATAGACTTACTTGATCATTAGATGAATCCTATGATGATAACCAAGAGTCATTTATAAATCTCCTTGAGAACCCAGTGTTTCCTGATGGATCGAAACACGATGAGATGAAATATTCTTATATCAGAGATATGATGCAGAAAAAAAATTGTACACATGAGCAGATTGCAGACATCTTCACCAAACTAATTTGGTGAAGAATGCCTTCCTAGTTGAAAGGGAGTATTGATGACTTCAGCCAAGAAAAAATTCAGAGTACATTCGTATGAGACTTGGCATGATGAAGAATGCCTTTCTAGATAAGAGGGAGTGTTGATGATTGTAGCTATATGAGACATTCTCCAGCTTACAAACCCGTGAGATGTGGATCATTCCAGCTATGTGAGTCTTTCTAAAGCTTACAAACCTGAGAGAAAGCCCCGAAGATGGGTATGTGGTTCCTACTTGAGACAGAGCTAGAACGTAGATATGACCTCCTCCATTCAAAGAGTTGAGAAGAACTCCATATGATTATCCAATGGGAAAGGCGATCTGTTGAGTTAGACATGCTTGTGGTTGAGCACAAGGTGAACGTGTGAAATCCCAAAGTGTTGGGTGCATCATCATGTGAACATAAATGAATATGATGTATAAGCCTCCTCTAAGCAATAGAGTTGATGAGAAACTCCAGATGAGTCTCTTGTGTGAGACAATGGGAAAGAATATATGTAGAGTGGACGTGTCTGTGGACAAGCACAGGTGAACGTGTGAACATCTGGTTCTTCTATGTAATGCAGTGAGCCATAGATATGGATATCCCTATGGATGTGACCCTAGTGGATGAGCACTAGTGGGTGTATCAGATCCTTTTCTATATTGTCCAAGAGTCAGACTTGCCTGTAACCCTAATTGTAATGTAGAGGGTACAGGTCGACCCCACCTTAATGTGATGGGTAATTAATGTAAAAGATAATTAATTTGGTTAATATTAATTATATTATAAGCTAGTGATCATGTTGTGCCAATAGACACTTCTGTTGACAATATCATGTTAGTATAAGTAAAGGTAAATTCCCCATTGAAGAAACATATCCTTCAAGTGAGTTTGGAAATTTCAGCCAGAACACCTTCTTGGGAAACGTGCACACCTCTCTTGGGCGCTAGTCTTCTAGGGTTTGAGCATCCTCTTGTGTGCTAGGTTTTATGTTGGTGGTGAAGTTCTTTCTCTTGAGGATTATAGCAAAGGATTTGGCTGGGTTTTCTTCCCTTGTTGAGTAGGGTTTCCTAGGATACTTCTTGTGTTCTTGTGCATGGTACGTCTTCTTGTGATCTTGGTTGTTGCAACATTTATGGTTATGGTTAAATGCTAAAAATGGAATGAACTTCATGTTTAACCTTAACTATTGAAAATTCAACATGGTATCAAAGCGTAGGTCTTGAAAGAACCCATTGCACAAGCATCCACCAAGTCTCGGCTCACATTTTGTAGAACCATACAACCCTTCTAGGGTTTCCATAAAATTTTGTACAACCCTCATTTTAGTGATGATCCAACCCTTAATACTTGGATGTTGGGGCTAATTTTGGCATAGAAGAGTACGGCCTCATCCAACACATCTCCAGAAGCTCTCAAAGTGAAATTCCGAGCATTTTGAAATTTTGGCCTTAGGGTTTTGCTATTTTCTGCAGAGATTTTAGAACTAGGGTTTCTGTAACTCATTGAAGGAGCTCTTTAGCTCACCAGTGTTCTCGTATATTTCAAAGGATTATTGTTGGCATTCATAGGTCCAACAAAACCTAAAAGTCCTAGCCTAGTCTAGCCGTTAGGTTTTCTAGCCCAGTTGACAAGGGTTTGTGAAGAAACTAAAATTATGATGAACATACCTATGATGGAAGACAAGCTTGAAGGATCAAGAAACTTCATGTTCCTAGAAGAAGAGAATTCAGAGGAAGAATTATTGTGGGTAATACAAAAATGTGACACTATGACTACCCTCTTCATGAAGATGTCAAGAGGACAGAAACCAACTAGGTGCCATTGGAGAAATCATATCAGCACCCTCAGGTATGCACTTGTATATATATTATTTGTATCATTATCATGAGAGAAATTACAGGATCCTTCTTGTTGAAGCCATGGATCCAGAAGGATCTGAGTTCATTCAAGAAGAACAACACACTGGAAGTGAAGACCCCATGTTTGATTGTTATATTTGTCATTCCTCTAACCTATATTTCTAAAAGTTTGCTACATTACAAGTAGGTGTTGTAGCTGTGACAACAATCCTTAATTTGTTTTGATTCTAGAGATGTACTCATTATTCTCATTTAGGAGATATTCTTGTTCTGGTTCCTCTTGTTTTCTTGTTCCAGACAGGTTAACAACAAAGGAAGATGTTTATCCTTCAGAGGGAGCCACTTGACTCAGCGGGAGTCAAAACTATTTAAAGAAAGAGGAGAATAGAACCATCATTGAGACAACCAATGCAATAATGCATGATTAGAATATTTCTAGGATTCCATGGGTAGAAGCATGCATGACACAATATATGTTCAGAACAAGAGTCTTCACTAGACTTTAAAAAACATAACTCCCGAAGAAGTCTTCACCGTAATGAAGCTTGAGATTGAACAATTCAGGTTATTTGGGTGCCCAGTGCATTTTCATGTACCCAAAAAGAAAAAGTCCAAGCTAGATCCTTTAGAAAGAAAGGATATAGTGAATCGTCAAAGACATCCCTAGTCAAAGATAGATTGAGACAAGCAGAGAAATTTTCCTTGAAGAAGAGATAGTCTTTCAAATATCCAAAGAATATCAGATGGAGATTGACAGTAAGACAATACCTTCTCCTCCTTCAACAGTTCAAAGGGAGACACACATTATTCCAGTTCATCCAGTTTCCCCAGTTGTTATATTCAAAGATATTGCAGTAGGGCATAAAAGGCCTACCTAGACTCACTCTCCAATAGCCAAAGAAACATACAATCCTCTCAAGGCACATCCTGAGAAAGCAAAAGAGATTTTTGGACTATCCTTCACACACGAGCCATTTCATTGATGTTGAGCCTCCTTGTCTTAGAGAAGCAACACGAGACCAGGAATGGCAAGATGCCATAACAGAAGAATACCAGTATATCCTAAAGAATGATGTATAAGATATTATTCTGGGACCAAAAGGGAAGTCTATGGTAACTTCCAAGTGGATCTATAAGACCAAGCATGCAGCCGATGGAAGTATCGAGAAATACAAAACGAGATCTATAGCTAGAGGTTTCTCACAAACAGAGGGAGTTGTCTATGATGAGACAATTGATCCAGTAAACCCGATACACTTCTATCTGTACTACCATCCATGAGTTGGAAACTATATCAGATAGATAGATTCTTGATGAGTTTTGATTTCAACAAGACTGTTGATGATCCAAACCTATCTTATTACAGTGTTGGTGATGAGAGCCTAATTTTGATGACTTATTCAGAAAGCCTTGTTGTTGGATACAAGTAATCCTTGAATTTTGAATTCGAGATGAAAAATTTGAGTATGATGCACTACTCCTTGGGACAAGTAGTATGACAGAGGATCGATGAGATTTTTCCGAGTCAAGGAAAATATACAGTAAAGATGCTAAAGAAAGTCAAGTATGACAAAATGAAAAATCCACAGTGATAAATTTAAAAGGAGAATATTGATGATGATTCAAACGAGACTAATCCACATTGGATCACTGATGTATCAACTTAACACTAGACTTGATTCATCCCGTGCAGTGAAAGTGCTTAGTCATTTCATGAGTCAACCGAGACAGACTCACTAGACAACAACAAAACATGAGGCGCAATTGGATATAGCCTGAGATATGCCTCTAGAAGTGAACTTAAGTTTGTAGGATATGCTTATTTAGATTGATCAGAAAATACAGTCGACCAGAAGAGCACATCTGGTTGATGTTCTACCATGAATTTTGCCATGGTTTCCTAATGCAGCAAGTAGCAAAAATCTTTGTGGTCTTGAATACCACATAAGCAGAGTATGTACCATAGAGTGTGCAAAGTAGTATGGCTTCACAAGCTTTTGACAGACTTACTTGATCATTAGATGAATCCTATGATGATAACCAAGAGTAATTTATAAAGATCCTTGAGAACCCAGTGTTTCCTGATGGATCGAAACACGATGAGATGTAATATTCTTATATCAAAGATATGATGCAAAAAAAAAAAAATTGTACACATGCAGTACCTTCCTACACATGAGCAGATTGTAGACATCTTCACCAAACTAATTTGGTGAAGAATGCTTTCCTATTTGAGAGGGACTATTGATGACTCCAGCCAAGACAAAATTAAGAGTACATCCATATGAGACTTGGAATGATGAAGAATGCCTCCCTAGTTGAGAGGGAGTGTTGATGATTGCAACTACGTGAGACATTCTTTAGCTTACATACCTGTTAGATGTGGATCACTACAGTTATGTGAGTCTTTATCCAACTTACAAACTTGAGAGAAAGCCCCTAAGAAGGGTATGTGGTTCCTACCTAAGACATAGTTGGAACGTAGAGATTACCTCCTCCATTCAGAGAGTTGAGAAGAACTCCATATGATTATCTAGTGGGAAAGACGATATGTTGAGTTAGATGTGCTTGTGGCTGAGCACAAGGTGAACGTGTGAAATCCCAAAGTGTTGGGTGCATCGTCATGTGAACATAAATGAAGATGATGTATTAGCCTCCTCTGAGCAACAGATTGCATGAGAAACTCCAGCTGACTCTCCTATGTGAGACTGTGGGAAAGAAGATCTGTAGAGTGGACGTGTCTGTGGATGAGCACAGGTGAACATGTGAAGATCTGGTTCTTTTGTGTAATGTAGTGAGCTAGAGATATGGAAATCCCTATGGATGTGATTCTAGTGGATGAGTACCAATGGGTGTATCAGATCCTTTGCCATATTGTCCAAGAGTCAGACTTGCCTATAACCCTAATTGTAATGTAAAGGGTACAGGTCGACCCCACCTTAATGTGACTGGTAATTAATGTAAAAGATAATTAATTTGGTTAATATTAATTGTATTATAAGCTAATGAGGTCGACCATATTGTGCCAATAGACACTTTTGTTGACAGGTTTATGTTAGTATAAGTAAAGGTAAATTCCCTATTGAGGAAACATATTCTTCAAGTGAGTTTGGAAATTTCAGCAAGTACACCTTCTTGGGAAAAGTGCGCACCTCTCTTGGGCGTTAGTCTTCTAGAGTTTGAGCACCCTCTTGTGTGCTAGGATTTATGTTGGTGGTGAAGGTATTTCTCTTGAGGATTATAGCAAAGGATTTGGATGGGTTTTCTTCCCTTATTGAGAAGGGTTTCCCATGATACTTCTTGTGTTCTTGTGCATGGTGCTTCTTCTTGTGATCTTGGTTTTTGCAACATTTATGGTTATGATTAAATGCTAAAAATGGAATGAACTTCATGTTTAGCCTTAACTATTGAAAATTCAACATGGTATCAAAGCGTAGGTCTTGAAAGAACCCATTGCACAAGAATCCACCAAGTCTCAACTCACATTTTGCAGAACCGTACGACCCTTCTAGGGTTTCCAGAAAATTCCATACGACCCTCCTTTCAGTGGTGATCCAACCCTTAATACTTGGACACTAGGGATAATTTTGGCATAGAAGAGTATGGCCTCCTCCAGTGCATCTCCAGAAGCTCTCAAAGTGAAATTCAAAGTATTTTGAAATTTTGGCCCTAGGGTTTCACTATTTTTGGCAGAAATTTCAGAACTAGGGTTTCTGCAACTCATTGAAGGAGATCTTCAACTCACCAGTGTTATCCTATATTTCAAAGGCTTATTGTTGGCATTCATAGGTCCAACAAAACCTAAACGCATTAGCCTAGCCTAGCCGTTAGGTTTTCTAACCCAGTTGACAAGGGTTTGTGAAGAAACTAAAATTATGATGAACATACCTATGATGGAAGACAAGCTTGAAGGATCAAGCAACTTCAAGTTCCTGGAAGAAAATACTTCAGAGGAATACTTATTGTGGGTAAAACAAAAATGTGACACTATGACTACCCTCTTCATGAAGATGTCAAGAGGATAGAAACCAGCTAGGTGCCATTGGAGAAATCATATAAGCACCCTCATGTATGCACTTATATATATATTATTTGTATCATTATCATGAGAGAAATTGCAGGATCCTTTTTGCTGAAGCCATAGATATAGAAGGATCTAAGTGCATTCAAGAAGAACAACACACTAGAAGTGAATACCCCAGTTTTGATTGTTATATTTGTCATTCCTCTAACCTATATTTTTAAAATTTTGCTACATTACAAATAGTTGTTGTAGCTGTGACAACAATCCTTAATTTGTTTTGATTCTAGAGATGTACTCATTATTCTCCTTTAGGAGATATTCTTGTTCTGGTTCCTCTTGTTTTCTTGCTCCAGACAGATTAACAACAAAGGAAGATGTTTATCCTTCAGAGGGAGCCACTTGACTCAGAGGGAGTCAAAACTATTTGAAGAAAGGGGAAGAATAGAACCATCATTGAGACAACCAATGCAATAATGCATGATTAGAATATTTCTAGGATTCCATGGGCAGAAGCATGCATGACACAATAGATGTTCAGAACAAGAGTCTTCACCAGACTTTAAAAAACATAACTCCCGAAGAAGTCTTCATTGGAATGAAGCATGAGATTGAACACTTCAGGTTATTTGGGTGCCCAGTGTATTTACATGTACCCAAAGAGAAAAAGTCCAAGCTAGATCTTTTAGAAAGAAAGGATATAGTGAATCGTCAAAGACATCCCTAGTCAAAGACAGATTGAGACAAGCATAGATGTTGTCCTTGAATAAGAGATAGTCTTTCAAAGATCCAGAGAATCTCAGATGGAGATTGACAGTAAGGCAATACCTTCTCCTCCTTCAACAGTTCATAGCGAGGCAACCATTATTCCAGTTCATCCAATTTCTCCAGTTTATATATTCAGAGATCTTGAAGTAGGGCATAAAAGGCCTACCTAGACTCACTCTGCAAGAGGCAGAGAAACATACAAGCCCCTCAAGGCACATCCCGAGAAAGAAAAATAGATTTTCGAACTATCCTTCAGTCATGAGCCACTTCATTGATGTTGAGTCTCCTTATCTTAGAGAAGCAACAAGAGAACATGTATGGCAAGATGCCATAACAGAAGAATACCAATATATCTTAAAGAATGATGTATAAGATATTATTCAAGGACCAGAAGGGAAGTCCGTGGTAACTTTCAAGTGGATCTATAAGATCAATCATGTAGCTGATGGAAGTATCGAGAAATACAAAATGAGATCTAAAGCCAGAGGTGTCTTACAAACGAAGGGAGTTGTCTATGATGAGACACTTGATCCAGTAAACCCGATACACTTCCATCCGTACTACCATCCATGAGTTGGAAACTATATCAGATAGATATATTCTTGATGAGTTTGGATTTCAGCAAGACTATTGCTGATCCAAACCTATATTATTACAGTGTTGGTGATGAGAGCCTAATTTTGATGAATTATTCAGAAAGCCTTGTTGTTAGATACAAGTAATCCTTGACTTTTGAATTCGAGATGAATAATCTGAGTATGATGCACTACTCCTTTGGAAAAGAAGTATGACATAGGACCGCTGAGATTTTCCCAAGTCAAGGAAAATATACAGTAAAGTTGCTAAAGAAAGTCAAGTATTACAGAATGCAAAATCCAGAGTGATAAATTTAAAAGGAGAATATTGATGATGATTCAGACGAGACTAATCCACATTGGATCACCAATGTATATGGTTAACACCAGACTTGATTCATGCCATGCAGTGAAAGTGCTTAGTCATTTCATCAGTCAACCGAGATAGAATAACTAGACAACAAAAAAACATGAGGCATAGTTGGATATAGCTTGAGATATGCCTCCATAAGTGAACTTCAGTTTGCAGGATATGCTGATTCAAATTGAGCAGAAAATACAGTGGATGAGAAGAGCACATCTAGTTGATTTTCTACCATGAATTTTCCCATGGTTTCCTAATGCAGTAGGTAACGAAAATCTTTGTGGCCTTGAATACCACAGAAGCAGAGTATGTACCATTGAGTGTGCGAAGCAGTATGGTTTCAGAAGCTTTTGATAGGCTTACTTGATCATTAGATGAATCCTATGATGATAGCCAAGAGTCGTTTATAAAGATTCTTGAGAACCCAGTGTTTCCTGATGGATCGAAACGCAATGAAATGAAATATTTTTATATCAAAGATATGATGGAAAAAAAAATTGTACACATGCAGTACCTTCCTACACATGAGCAGATTGCAGACATCTTCACCAAACTAATTTGGTGAAGAATGCCTTCCTAATTGAGAGGGAGTATTGATGACTCCAGCCAAGACAAAATTCAGAGTACATCCATATGAGACTTTTGCATGATGAAGAATGCCTCCCTAGCTGAGAAGGAGTGCTGATGATTGCAACTATGTGAGACATTCTCCAGCTTACAAACCTGTGAGATGTGGATCATTGTAGCTATGTGAGTCTTTCTCCAGCTTACAAACCCGAGAGAAATACCCTAAGAAGGGTATGTGGTTCCTACCTGAGATAGAGCTAGAATGTAGAGATGGCCTCCTCCATTCAGAGAGTTGAGAAGAACTCCATATGATTATCCAGTGGGAAAGGGGATCTGTTGAGGTAGACGTGCTTGTGGCTGAGCACAAGGTGAAGGTGTGAAATCCCAAAGGGTTGGGTGCATCATCATGTGAACATAAATGAAGATGAAGTATTAGCCTCCTTTGAGAAACAAAGTTGACGAGAAACTTCAGATGACTCTTCTGTGTGAGATAGTGGGAAAGAAGATCTGTAGAGTGGACGTGTCTATGGATGAGCACAGGTGAACGTGTGAAGATATGGTTCTTTTGTGTAATGCAGTTAGCTAGAGATATGGACATCCCTATGGATGTGCCCCTAGTGGATGAGCACTAGTGGGTGTATCAAATCCTTTGCTATATTTTCCAAGGGTTAGACTTGCCTGTAACCCTAATTGTAATGTAAATGGTACAGGTCGACCCCACCTTAATGTGATTGGTAATTAATGTAAAAGATAATTATCTGGTTAATATTAATTATATTATAAGCTAGTGAGGTCGGCCATGTTGTGCCAATAGACACTTCCGTTGATAGGTTCAGGTTAGTATAATTAACGGTAAATTCCCCATTGAGGAAACATATCCTTCAAGTGAGTTTGGAAATTTCAGCAAGTACACCTTCTTGGGAAAAGTGCACACCTCTCTTGGCCACTAGTCTTCTAGGGTTTGAGCACCCTCTTGTGTGCTAGGTTTTATCTTGGTGGTGAAGGTCTTTCTCTTGAGGATTATAGCAACGGATTTGGTTGGGTTTTCTTCCCTTGTTGAGAAGGGTTTCCCGGGATACTTCTTGTGTTCTTGTGCGTGCTTCTTCTTCTTGTGATCTTGGTTGTTGCAACATTTATGGTTATGGTTAAATTCTAAAAATGGAATGAACTTCATGTTTAACCTTAACTATTGAAAATTCAACACTCTCCTCTATCATTCTTGAAAAATTCTTTATTTTTTGTTTAAGCTACTTGAATTAGAAATATTAAACTAGTGTAATATGAATATTTACTGAATTGTTGTAGTCAATGCATTTCTTATTTTGATTTAGCTTGGACAAAGCTCGTATAAGTTTGTTATTCTTCTCTTCTTCCTTAAAATGAGTCGGCATTATTCTTACTTTCCCACAAAATTATATCAGCCCACTTGCATTCCTTAATTTTACAACAAATAGATGAACTTTCAATTTATTATTGTTTCAACAATAGCAACAATGCCCTTTAAATAATTAGAAAGACAAATATGTATCATGATTCTTGATTCACCCACATCCTAAAACCTTTCAATACACCAACACTCACAAAGTCTTGGTAAGTTATTTTGGCAAGTTATTGTTAGTAACACTCAATAATTCTAAGTATAATGCCCAATAATATTCATTGTATTATATATTGATATATGTTATCTGCACTCCAATGTCCAGGTTGCAAAGAGATATTGCATGCATGTAGTGAGGCAAGCATATGACAACATTCAATATATAAGTGTGTACAAAGCAATTACTACATCATATTATACCTTGATATATGTAATCATGTGCTCCAATTGTCAAGGCTGCAAAGAGATATTGCATGCTTGTAGTAAGGTACGGATATGGAAATATTCAATATATATGTACAAAGAAATGACTTTGTTGTATTATATATTGATATATGTAATCATGTACTCCAAATGTCAAGGCTACAAAGAGATATTGCATGCTTGTAGTAAGGTAGACAAATGACAACATTCAATATATAAACATGTACAAAGCAAATCACTATGAAGCATGGTCAAGGATCCCTGTCAAGTTTTATTATGAAACATACACATGATTTGTATGTAATACAATATTTTAGGAAGAGATATAAGACCATGTATCATACGTAATACAATGTTCCATATGGCAATATGTACAAAATATGATAACAAATCAACCATCAATAATCATAACATCTATAAGAATTAGTGACACTCTAACAAATGTATTTGTCACAAGGTTTTTGGTTTTCTTGGATTTTAAATTTTCATTTTCGTGTTTTTTTAAAAGTACAATTTAATTTTTATGTGTTGCATGAATATCAAGATATATTAGAGTAGTGTGTGAATTTAGACTGGACTATGTTGTATTATTAGCATCTTTACTATCAGATATTATAGGTAACTCTTCAACATAAATTTACCCTCTCTCTAAGAGACACCAAGCATTTAGTGTCCCTAAGAGTGTCTCGGGTCTCTATATTTTCTCTTAGCTAGAAACCGTGGAAATATTTTAATTAGAAATACTTGTATCAATATAAATAAATGTTAAAGTTGTGGTTTAAGCAATCACTTAAAATCCATGAATGAAGAACAATGCAAACCCATAAGAATTTCATCCAAGTTTTATGTTTCATGGTAAAAGAGGCATGTTGATGTTTAGATCGGTTAAGGTCTAAAAAACAACTTCATGAGGAAAAAATAGCCCACTGCGTTTTTATAGAGTGGGTACTCCTTTATATTTTTTTAAAGATAATTCTTGATATCTTTGGACCAAAATATCAAAATGGGAGAATACTAAACAACAAACACCAATCTTTATCGGTCAATGAAAATGTAAAATATTATTGATTGAAAAATAATATCACAAAAAAAGAATTCCTAAGAAAAAGACCAGGAATATTCAAAGACTAAAATAAATAGATGCAGAAATATTGTACATAAATAAATAAAAATTACAAGAAAATTAATATGATTCTCACATCCATCGTAGTATCATAATTCGATCACATTACTGAGAATGAAAAACAAAAAAATAAAAGGGAATATGATAGGCAAACTTTAAATCTATTATGTTCAAAAACTCAGAGTTCAAGATATCATTAAAGTTTAACCCGTAAATAGTTGTCTGGGATTTTCAAAGAATAAAAATAGTCTTTAATAGTCTGGAAATAAAATAAAATGGCATTCATCTAAATATACTGAGATTGGGCTCACATGGACCATAAAATGAAAGTGGAACAAGGCTAAATTGTGATGGATTTCTCCCGCTCACTATCTATTGGGCGATGCTCCTTTTATATTCTCTTTTGTTGCAGTTACATGACTAGTACCAACTACCTTTGCTTGATCTTCTTCAGTTATTTTGATTGAATATTTATGTAACCAATTTTCAATGTAATCCCTCATAGACGCAACAATTATCTCTTGCCTGACATTAATGTTGAATAATGTGATTTCAAGATCTCTAAAGTCAATTGAAAGTTGGCATAATGTATCTTCGATATCTTCATTTTTATTAACATAGTTCACTAACCAACTTTCAACTTCTTGCTCTGTGTACTCAGTCAAGTTATTAAAATTTTCTACTGACACGACCTTCAATATCTCCAGATGTTCTTCAAATTGTTCTCTTGTCATAAGCATATAATTTAATATTAATTTTGGGTCTTGAACTTCTCTAGTGGTTCCTACCAGGTATAACTCAATCAATTTCAAATACAACTCCCCTTTTTTGACACTTAAAAGTGTCACAATCAACCAATATTCCTTAAAAGTCTTTATTCTCTTAATCGAGCACATTTTTAATTGTTTTATACAAGTGGGGGACAATAAATCTTCTTCCTTTCTTTTTAATTCACTCATACTAGGAAACTTTTAAAACAAATGTAACAACAACCTCTTTATAAAACCCCTCATCATGTTAGAATATTGTGCTCGTTTAACCATAAGCAATGTTACACCATTGTTACCCAACCATAGGCACAAAGCCACCCCCGAGCACCTTAACCTTTGACAGAAATAATGATTCTGGGAAGCCTCACTAGAACCAAAAGATAAATCAGGGCAGTGCACCTTCTTTAGAGGTAGCGCACAAGATAGAGTACCAAAAGACTGAACATGGATTTATTGCACACTTGCAACTGCTGCAACTCCTCCTCAACACTTGCAACTTACTTCTTGATGACTGAGTGTGTGTACAAATGAGCTGGAGCGCCTTCCATTTATACTAATCTAGCTAGGTGAACAAGTGTCTCTTCAAGTAGGGTCGACATGTACTTTTCTGCATATAATACTTCAATATTGCTTATTCTATTGAGCTTACTTGTGTTCCAGGGTTTTCACACATCTGTTTAGGTTTTTTCTTTCTACTAGGATATTCTATTCTATTCAAAGGTTTATCCATGGAGGTTAATGCCTCTCGTAGCTACCAAAACATCAACACTTTCTCTTAACAAGGGAGGTATTTAACCATGATGTTCCCTTCTGGTTTTCATAGCCTTGCTTGCTATGCCATGATCCTCTCATCATGGTTATGTAGACCATGCTACTGGTAGCATCATTATGTCACACATGGCTACGCCCACGTGGACCTGTCAAACTTGTATAGGGGACACAACCCACTAGAGAACACTAGAGCTACATCTCGTAGTGTGTGTCACCATCATCGTCATGGGATACACCTGAATGACGTGCTCATCCATGTCGTGAGTATCATCATTATCCATCCATCTCACATGGCATGGGCAAGACCTACATGGTCTTGCAGACCGGTAGCATCACCAGATCTACACAGGCTATCTCATGATCACCCAGATCATATTACAAGCAACACCATCACATCCATACATGTTCTCGAATACACCACTAACATACCAGATTGTCTCATTGGTGTAGCAACAACTCGACATACCAGACCATCTCACTGGAGTAGCCTACAACTTGACATAAACCCTACAAATTGACATGAAGCCTACAACTCAGCACAAGGCCAACAACTCGGCATGAAGCCTACAACTTGGCACGAGGCCTACAACTCGACATGAAGCCTACAATTCGGCACAAAGGTCTACAACTCGGCACAAAGGCCTACAACTTGGCACGAAGCCTAGAACTATGCACAAAGGCCTAGAACTCGGCATGAAGGCCTACAACTCGAAACAAAGGCCTAAAACTCAGCACAAATGCCTACAACTCGACACGAAGGCCTACAACTCAGCAAGAAGGCCTGCAACTCAGCATGAAGGCCTACAACTTGGAAAAAAGGCCTACAAGATCCTTCTTTTTGAATTTTTCCATCAACTCTGTTTAATTGAGAGAATCCTCGAACCATGCTTCCATCTGATGCATGCCCCTATGCATCCTGCAAAGTGTCACAAAAATTTGCTTCTTCCTGATCACCGACTCCCTTTGAAGTCCTTTCAAGTCTTGCTTTTATGTGGTAGCCTTCCTGGAATACGTAGGATAACCTGCACAAAACATGAACAACGAGAGAAAAAGTATTTCCAATATAATATCATTTTATATAAGAACATATCAATTTCATGGTAATTTATTATAGCATTACCAAGGTGTCTTGCCTGAGAACAAGAACAAGAAATATCTCCTAGAGGAGATGTTAGTTCATATTGCAATTAAGTACAATAAGCATTTATATTAATAGTACATGCTACTAAGTATTCATTTGTTCCTAGGATTAATAAAATCTAAAGGATTGCAGTACTCACTTAAGCAACAATAATAAAAATATCAAACCTGATATGCGAACCTAGAGTCTGGATATTGTTCTGCTTGAGTTGCTTTTCTTCTGAGACAAATATTCTTTCCAACCTGGAGAGTGTGTTGTTCCTCTAAATGTATTAGATCTGAGATCTTTCTGGCTCTACGATCACTTCTTGGACAAATATCTCTTCTCTTTCCAGAGATTCATATTTGCAGTAGTTACTTTTTATTGTTATCTCCTACTCCACATTCATGTGCTTGGAACCTCCAAAAATCAAACTCTTCATTCTTTGACGCCTGCTCTTCAGTCTGTGGTTCCATAATTTTGCCTTTTTTTCTTTGCAAGGATGATGCCAATCCTTGTCTTCCACGCTCTACCAAGAGACCATGCTTCTGATGTGCCACTCTGATTTTATAGAGGAAGTCATGATTGTCTTTGACTTTGACCTTGACCAATCTTTTGACTTTGACCCAAAAATTCAATTTTGACATTTTTATGGTTGAGGTCACCAGAAGATGTATTGGTTTAGGGCACACTAGGATAACCAAAAATTAGTCCCAACACTTCACATAAAATTTTACTGCAACTGGTGCTGGCACTACAATTAGTGTTACAACTGGCACTATAACTAGCACTTCAATTGGTGTTGCCACTGGCACGAATGAACTAACATTGCAACTGCAATTGTGCTACAATGAGCTTGATAGAGAGCTGGGGATCTACCTTCCAGTGGTTAGACTGTTTCGAAGGTGGTGTGGGCCCATAACATGTTAGAATATTGTGCATGTTTAACCATAAGCAATGCGACACCATTGCTACCCAACCATAGGCACAAAGCCACCCCCAAGCACCTTAACCTTTGATAGAAACTATGATTTTGGGAAGCCTCACTAGAACCAATAGATAACCAAGAGAGAGAGAGAGCACACCTTTCTCAAAAGGTGGTGCACCAAGTAGAAAGTCCCAAACCATAGAGTAAGACTAGTACCCAGTTGCAGTAGTTGCACTTGCACTCTTCCTTTAGACTTGCGCACCATTTTCTTGAGTGTGAATGTGTTTCCAAATGAGCTGGAGCACCTTCTGTTTATACTAATTTGTTCAGGTGAACACATGTATTTTCAAGTAGGGCTGACTTGTCCTTTTCTACATATAATACTTCAATATTAGTTATTTTGCTGAGCCAACTTGTCTTCCAGGGTTTTCACACATCTGTTTAGGTTTTCTCTTGCTTTTGGAATATTGTATTCTAGTCAAAGGTTTATCCATGGAGGTTAATACCTCTCGCAGATACCAAAACAAATGTAATAACAACCTCTTTATAAAAATCCTCATCATTCTCGATATCGCCCTGAAGGTATTGTCCTAGATTTGTAATTATGGACCCCCCAAAAAACAAAACTATTCACCAATTCCCATACCTCAAGAATGAGAGACATTCATTTCTTTATGTTCTCCCCAACATACCTTCTGACAACACCGAGTAGGCTTGATGTTCCTCTTAATTTTGAACTTGACTCTAGTGTTCCATCAAAGTTCCTTTGAGGCTGAACAATGGATATCGGGCTAGTGAATATAGGTGGTGGCATCAAGGCATTCTCAAGTTATTTAATTCAACTTTTCAAAATTGCATTTTCATTTTCCATTTCATCAACAGACACTTAAGGGATTCTCCTGTAACTTTGTGAAAATGTTCAATTCTAGAAGGTGGGACCATGTTGAGGTCCAATTCCGAATTAGATTTCCCTTGGACATTTTTGTTTTTTGAATGAATTCTTTCAAAGATTAATTTCTTTGAATATTTATCAAGCATAATATTGTGCACAATCAAAGATTCTTCTTCAAAGAAAATTGGTTCATGTGTTGCCAGTTCAGCTACAACTTCTAGAATTTCTTGAAGTCTTTGCTCTTCATCAGGAAATTATATATCTTCAATATTGGCATCCAAATCCATGTCCTCAAGAACAACTTCATTTTCAGGTATGACCTCCTCCACTTCTTGTTGATTGGTTTGCCTTTTTTTTTTACTTGTTACATGAAGTTTATGAGGTCGTTCCAAATTTCCCTTAGGAGGGTTTTGATCTCCTCTGTCATCAAAATCATTGACTGAAGACTTCTTTTGTTCTTGTGCTACTGACTGAGAATTTTGTTTTTGTGGGCTGCTTCTCTGAGATACATTAGGAGAACGAGTAATCCTTTCATTAACAATTCTTCCATGTTGTCCATGTGGTTCATTTGTACTAATAACATTTTCAATATCTTCAATATGAATTGCCTCATGGTTTTTGTCTTGATCTTTCTCTTCTCCAAATAGAAAAGTGTTTACATATGAGACATTGTAACCCACATAGATCATATGTTTCATGAACAATTAATTTGGATCAAAACCTTTAATTTCTTCTGTCGCCTTTAAATCAAACTGATCAAATTGACTTCCATATTCATCAATTTTTGCAACATTCTTCAATGTATTTTCACTAATTTTCCATGGTAGGGGAATAAATTGTTTTTCCTCCTTTCATGGAAGAAGTGAGCTCAAAATATTTATTGTTTACAAACTTCAATCACAAATATCCTGTCTAGTACATAATATGTAAGGTAAAAGGCCTTTCTCAAGATCAATAAATCTGGACAATGTTATAATGGTCTGTCACTTTGATACTTCCTCTTTTATCCAGAAAGGTTGCCGCTTCTAAAGAGAGTCTTGATGTACCAAATCCAAATATGAGTTTCTTAAAAGAAGAAAGAATTGAATTGTAAACTTCATAGAAATGATACATTGCCTTTTGCTTCCATAAAGCAGGGTCCATGTATGATCTGGGTCAATTTTACAATTGAATTGTTTAGCTAATTGTAGTCCTTTAAAAACATGGTAGTATGTGATAGCAAAGATTAAGTACAAGGACATGTAGAACTTCCCATTCTTCTTAAAATTTGATAATTGGAAAGATGTTTCACCAGAAATTATTTTCGACTAGTAAAAAAATACTTTCTCATTAATAGAAAATGTAGAATATACAAATCTAAACGAGGAACGATTGTAGTTGAGTCTTTCCCAACTACCGTAGCAAAGAGCCATGCCATTTCTCGATAAGGGTATTTTAATAGACTAACCTAGATGGTTGATAAATCTTCAGGCATTATTGTCGGGTCTTCAAGATATTGCTGCAAGAGATACCACCCATCATTCTAGCGTTTAGGAAATCTCTGGCGTCGTCACCTTTAAAACCCATCATTGGCTCTGGTAGCCTAGAAATTTTCTTGAAAGTTGAAGGTGACAGAGAAATTAGGGATTCTCCTTGCAGTTTAATAGTCCTCTAGTTCTTGTTGAACTTATCTATACACCACATAATTAGCTCTTTAACATAAAAAACCTCTGGAACACAACCTACATTGGCAATTCCTGATGTCCAAATATCATTGGAACTGCTCTTTGCTAGTGGCAATGTAGAGTAATATGTGTATGCTCTAGACTAGTGAAATATTTGATCTTCTCACCCGAATGTATTGAGGGTATCTTCGCATAATCTTTCCTTTCTTCTAGCCATCGTGCTTAATGAAGTTGGAAGATTATGTACAATGTTTTTGAACGTTAATACCAAAAAAAACCCCTTTACAATAATATGCCTCAATAATCTTCTTTTGAAGAACGATTAATATGAATTAGATTTGAATTAATGGCAGATTGTCTCGAGAAGGTCACCATTAATAACGACCTTTCAAGATTTTAACTATTTGTTATTTTCCATAATATTTACATTTAATATACCTCGAGGATATTGACAAGAGAAACAAATATCACTATGGACAATGGAGGATCAGATGTAAGTAGGTGTATGAGCATAAACCCTCAGACCCACAGTGAAAATCTTCAAGAAATGGTTAAGTATGTGACTTGGATCGGTCAGACAGATGAGAGAAAAAAGTTTTAAAGAATTATGACATGAACGACGAATCCACGATGAAGTGTTGAAAAATTAGCTAAGTATCATGAAGCAGACAGACGGACAGATGAGTCATGGTGAGAATCAAACAATTCGGGGGAGTGAGATAAACCTGTGGTGAAACATTAGAATTTTTTTTAAAGTATGGTGTGAAATGAGGATCGCAAAGCATGGTGGTACATTTTGGTAACAATGGAACTTTAGACTTGAATGAGAGTATGTGATGAACCCATGAGAGACTTGAAATAATATAAGTGTTGGTGCAAAATGGATATGGTGGAATGTGACATGTGCATTTTGGAGGAGGTAGAAATTTGTACAAGGACGGAAATGACTCATGAACCCACGACAAAATGAATTTATTTCTAAGTGTAGGGAAAATACAAGAGAAAATTTATGAAATACTTAGCACACTTTTGGGTCAACAAATGGCACCAACTGTGGGATGATAACCCCCTATGGGTTATCGAGAATCCAAAATCTCGACCATTGGGGATATCGTTAGTAAAATAAAAGAAAATAAAAGTTTTGAAAATATGCACAGGGGAAAGAAAATTATGTACAGAATGAGATTGAAAATTTTCAAGAGAAGAAATTTTTGAGATTTTGCCTATTGACTGGCAACATTTGCACTATCACTTTCATATATTTTAGCACATAAGAATTGTATCCAAGATATTTTTCAATAATATATGAACCAATCCACAATGATTCAAACTTTGTATGGAGAGACGATTTTTCCTTGGCTTTGTTCCACAATGATACCAACTGCCCTTTTTGAAAATCTTTTTCCGAAGTGCTTTGATCAAAATGATTCTTAATAACTTGTCGTCTTTGAGTCATTTTTCTTAATGCCTCATTTATTTGTTCTTCTAATTGCATCAAATGATCATATCTTCTTTGCAGAGGATAAATTTCTTCTAAATCTTCAATGTTGACAAGATATGACAGAGCATTCTTTTCCATATGGACTTTTTAGCTTCTTTTCCACACACCAATGTATATGGCGATGATATGGTGTAAGTCAGATGGCCCATAATGCATCAATTAATTTCATATTCCAATTCCTTTGGTTTACAACAATTGTCTTTTTAAAGATTTGGATCAAAGTTTTATTTGTTGATTCCGCCAAACCATTTCCTTGGGGATAATAGTTTGATGATTGCCCCACGATGATTCCAAATTCCCCACGAAATTTGGTAAACTTTGATATGATGAATATTGACCCATTGTTAGTTATAAACTTTTGTGGCACTCTGAATCCTAACAATATATTTTATTTAAGGAAATTAATGAGCTCTTCAGAATCTACCTTTTTGAGAGCTACAACCTCTTGCCACTTAGTGAAATAATCAGTTGCAATGAGGATGTATGAATGGCCCTTGCTGGACTTTGGATTGATGGATCCAATGACATCTAGCCCCCATTGTGTAAATGGTTCTTCAATTCTACAGGTTGCAAGACATTGTTGCTTTATTCATTTTTATTGAGAATTTTTTGCAAGAGATGCATTTTCTAATCATAGAATATGAGTCTTTGAAAATAGTAGGACAACAATAGCCAGCTCTCATACTTTTATGTGGAGTATCTGTAGGTGAAAAATGTCTGCCACAAACACCTTCATGAAATTCTCCCAACACATTTTGAGCTTTTGTTGAATCAATACATCTCAACAACATTCCATCAAAGTTTTTGCGAAACAAGACTTTTGCAACCAACACATATTGACTTGCTTTAATTTTCAATGCCCTTCCTTCCTTTGGAGACATGCCAATTGGAAATTGACCAAATTTCAGATAAAACATAATATCTTTGTACCACTCTAATGTGGATGATGAAGACCCTATTGAAATAAATATATCCCCATTTATTGCCTCAATCCATGTCAATAGTTTACATAGCTCGTGTTCTCGATATCATAATCTTGAATCTTAGCAAGCTAGTTTTCCCGTTTGTATTCTCTCAATTTTTTATTTAGTAGCATCTTCACTGGAGAAGTTGGGACATAGACTATGACATGAGATGAAAGAATATAATTCCTTAAATGTAACACCTCTTTAACCAAGGAGAGAGCCGATTTTTCTATTTCTGGGTATTTTAATTCATAGTCATGCAAAGTCTTACTCATGAAACTTATTGGAAGTTCTCACCCCTTTAAATTTCTTTGTGTCAGTATTGAAGCAATGGTTTCCTCTAAAGAAAAATAACATATTATGAAATCTTGATCAAAGTTCGGGATGAAAATAATTGGAGAGGTGGTGATTGCATGCTTAATCTCGATGAATGTTGCCTGAATCTCTTGAGTCCATTCAAACTTCTAATCTTTTTTCAATATTAGATTAATGGGTTTTACAATATTTTCATAATATGGTACAAATATTCACACAAAATTTATATTTGCAAAAAAATATTGGACTCCCTTTTTTGATGTTGGGGGATTCAATTCGTTGATTTCCTTATTTCTTTTTGGATCAATATAGATCCCCTCCTTACTTACTATGTGCCCCCAAAATTTTTCCTCTGATACAACAAATAGACACTTCTTTGGATTCATAAATATGTCATACAATCTACAACACTCAAAGACTTCTCTCAAATGTTTGATACATTCTTCTCTAAACTTTGAGTGAATGATCAAGTCATCTTGATAATCATCCATGAAATTTCTGATCAAATATTTAAAGGCATGATCATTGCTCATTGGAAAGTTGCTCCAACATTATTTAGCCCAAAATGCACGTGAATATATGCATATGTCTCCCAAGGTGTGATGAAAGCAGTTTTTGGTTCGTCTTCTTCAACAACCAAGACCTGGTTGTATAAAAAAAAAACTATCAAGCATGGACATCAATGTTGAACCAGTCAGTTGTTGTAGCAACATTTCCATGTTTGGGAGTGGATAATTGTCTTTGATGTTTCTCTGTTTAAGTCTCTAAAATCTACACAGAGGCAGATTTCTCCACTCCTTTTTTTACTATTATTGGATTCGACAACCATTTTGAATTTCTTATGAAAACAATTATTCCAACCTTTTTTAATTCCAATTCAATTTTTACTAGGGGCTTCAACTTGGGATTGATTATTCTTAATTTCTGCTTGACATGCATTGCTCCTTCTTTAAAGGGTATGCTGTGTTGAAAAATGGACTTGCCATATTCTTTTATTTCATCATAGGTCCAAGCAAAAACATCATAAAACTCTTTAAACAAGGAAGTATATTGATCAATTTATTACTTTGTGCACTTGGTGCCAAGATTTACATATTTTGGAAAATCATGAGTGCCAATGTTTATCTTTTGTGTCTCCTACACTTTTCTGACAGATGTCTCATCCTTTGTATCATGAAGTTTTGTTTTATCATCTCTTGTGAAAAGAGATTCAAACCCAATACAATATTTCAAGATAGATACATGATTTTGATCATCCAAATTTTCAAAAGAATTATTTGAATCAACAAGAAAATCAACCAAGTGTTCATCATTTTCAAAAACTTGTAGGTAATCTTGGTTGTCAGGAACTAAAGGCATGAAAATTCTCTTTATGCGAAATGTATTATGATTCTAAGAGTCATCTGGATTAAAAAGGGATGCAACAACTACCAGTTAGTCGACCTTCTAATTTTTATCTCTGGGGATGAAATAGATATTAAATGAATTGAAAGAGTCCATAGGTTCAATTACTCTTTTTGCATAATGCTTCGACCTTTCTTTCTTGATCTTTTATTTCTTTTTAATATGATTTATAACTAGTTTAGAAACACCAATCATTACCAAATTCTCTACTTACATTTGCAATGCAAGATTCATTCCTTGTATCAATGCTTCATATTCTACTTCATTGTTTGTACAAGAAAACTCTAGTTTGATAGCATGTGGATAAATGATTGAATAGGTACTTTTGAAAGCAATACATACCCCACTTCCATATTTGGAGTAGGAGCATTTGAGCTTCCAAATCTAAGACCTAAGGAGCAGACCTAGGGGGTCTCTCAAATTTTACTAAGGGAGTTGGTCCCCTAATGAAATGTTGTATTTCTTGATTTTATGTGCATGTATATAGAAGAGTGAGTTTGTTAAGGAGGATAATGGTTGGTTTCTAAATATTAATGTAATTAGTTGTGAGAGATTGGAATGTAATCGAGACTGCCTAAATAGGACAGATCTCAAAGAGAGAAGTTGAGTGATTTTAGGGTCCTTAGAAGGAATTTGTGTATCCGAAGTCTGTATTAGGGATTTGTTGAGTAGTTTGTGGATATGAGCTATGTTTATCTTCAAACTAGGCTAATTATTTGATTGTAGCTTGTAAGGAATTGAGAGGGCCATTGATAGGGCAGATCAGACCATAGAAAGGTGGCCAATTGAAGGAAGAATTAGGCTAGAGAGAGGGGAAACGAGGCCTGTTGAATATGATCCAGGCTAAGAGGCATTGGAATCCTTTTGTAAAATTATGTACATGTTATGTGCATTTGATGAATAGATTAAAGAAGAAGCTTTGTTTCGAGCTTACTGTTAGGATATTTAGACACTTAGGAGTTAGTTAAGATCTACTTGGTCTAATGTGTCATTAGGTAAAAGTGTGTTTCTTAGTGTGTTTCTTTAGTAATGATTAGTATGCATTTGTAGTTAGGAAATCTGATGGTCACGATATGTTCCCGACATAGAGTGATCCAATGGTTCATATACTCCTCGATCTTAATGACCATTGATCTGTGGCTTAACACCTGATTGGTCCATGATCTCTATTTAAAAATCATGGAGGGTCATTTGCCAATGATAGATTGTGAGAAACTCTCTTGTAAAATCTCTCTGTAATCTTTTTCTTTTGCATTAATAAACTGCTCCAAGTGGTCGCGTTGGCTGGGGCCATGGATGTTTCCCAGGAGGGGTTTTACCACGTCAAAACATCAGTGTGTTGATATTTGATCTATTTGTGTGAGTGGTTACTGAAGGTGTTCATCCTCTGTTGGAATACATATGTTGTCGAACATGGTATCTGAGACAAACAAAGTTCGCTCACACAAAAATTATCCAAAATATCTGGAATATAGTAATCAAATCCATATGGACAAATATATATGTAATAAGAATGAATAATAAGATATAAGATATAGAAAATGATTACAATTGAGAATGAGGGCCTGCTTATATACCCACGCAGGGGTGCCCTTTACCAATAGTCATGTCCTTTGAGACATGACCTTTCATTATTAATAATTATTATTTATTAACTATTATTATGTTATGAATATCTAGTTATGTATATTTTATGTTCATAACAGTATCAGATCCTGTTTGAAGACCCGCTCCTATTGTAGATCGAGATTGTGAAGCCGAGTTGCCCGATCTCCATTTTCTTCCATTTATGTATATTTATGGGATGAGAGGACCGTTCCATTGCATTCGAAGAACTCATTTCAGTCAAGAACACTTTTTGTTTCACTCGAAAAGGTTTTCGTTTTCCCAAGATACGACCATTTTAGTCAGATCCAGAGGTATAAAGCCTGAATACACCATTTTTAAATTTTTGCAAAGTATTATTTTGGTTTTATATTATTTGTTTCCGGGTTGCTACTCTTTTAGATCTGCATATGCTCTTTTCCCCACGCCCTGTGCGATCTTGACAAATCATAAATAGATAAGAAAATGTGCATTTTCTGGGTAAGCTAACCGATATCTAACCCTTGTTATCATCAAGAAGAGAATTTTTTTTCTTGTGTGAAAACAATTTTTTTTAGCATGCTCTCCAACAACAACAACCGCAATCCTCTTGCTAAACAATATAATATGTTTTGCTAGACCATTTGGTTAAAATTTTTCTTATTAAGCAAGAGGTCTTGAGTTCAAGTCTCTCTTTTTTTTACCTTTTTAAAAAAAGTTCACGCTCCATTGTAAAGTGTATTTCACTTCAAGTATAAAAATGAATCACTATAAGTAGCTTTAATATTTTAGAGTTATTTATTTTGAATACAACTTTTATTTTATAAAGTAACTTCATTGTAAAAGTGATCCCCACTTCTTTTTATAAAAGTGGGTCACTTCATAAAACAACTTACACCATCATGTGGTCCTTTGGTTACCATTTATGTTTTTTTTTTAAATGGCATAACTTTCACATCCGAAGTCCGTTTTCAATGCAGTTTTTTTAAAACCGTCTAATTTTTCGAGATATTTCCATCCAGATCATTAGTTTCAATTTTTAAATCCATATTACCTACATATTTAATATGGATTCTTCAAGTAATCTTTTTCTTACCAACACCAACTACTTCCAATGGAAATCCCATATGGAGGATTTATTAAGAAGTAAAGGCTTATACCAGATTACCTTGGGAAAGGAAACAACACCCACTGATGTTGATAAGAAAGTCAAATGGGATAATAGGAATGATGAAGCACCTGGATTAATCGAAATGTCCATCTCTCCTGATTTAAGGTTCCACCTTCAATCAATTGATAAACCCAAAGAAGCTTGGGAAAAGATTTAATCTGTGTTTGGTAAACACAATATTATTTGAGTACAATAGTTAGAAAATCAAGTACCGAATTTAAGTCCAAGTGATTTTTCTTGTATTGAAGACTATCTATCTAATTTTAAAACACTCGAAACTTTATGTGAAGAATGTAAGATAATGATATACAAAGATTGTTGCATCTATCTTATTATTTCTAAGATAGGCAGTGCATATTATGTGTTTGTATCTACCTTTTATGCCATGCAAGAGGCTCTAGGGACTGCTTATGTAAAACCCACTCTTGAGAACTTTTGTGATGCTTTGATTAGAGAGCAAGATAAGCTTGTACAATGATGCAAGCACCACTTGCTATATCGAAGCAGATTCTCGATTTCACACTTTACTGTACTGGAATCTTCCTTGAATATGGTCTTTCACCATTCTTTGACAGAGCTAAACATAGTTATCTGTCAATATGCTTGGAATCTTAGTTTTATGTGGCAGATCTCCTCTTTGTTTGGCGGATTAAACACTTTTCTTTTTATTCATCTCCCAACGGAAATGACTTTCTATTTACTATTTAGCACCATATGACCTTTTGATGTGACCAAAAGGTCCCAACGGAAATGATCATTGACAGACTTTCCATACTAACCTCCAATTTCCGCTTCCATACACCGATGGACACGTATCTCTCAGCGGAAAATGAAAAGTCTCCTCGAACTTCGAACCTTCAATCTCCGTTGTGATCTAGACTGTTAATCTCTTGCTTGCCGACCTCCGCTTTGATCTTAGCCGTCTGTCTCTCATATGATTTGAACCATCAATCCTTTGGCTCTTTGAACTCCGCTCTATTCTCCTCCGTCAATCCCAATGTTATACACGCACAGACTATGCATAATAATCAGGGATTTCCTCACTGTAAATATTTATGAAATCTCACCGTATCCCTCCTGAATTCAATTCTTTACTGATGAATCAGATCGATCACATCTTTCAAATACATGATA